>VMDR010011490.1:0-11426 GCA_007922815.1 Macrotus californicus | reverse complement strand
GTCCTGATGAGGATCAAGAGTAGAGAGCAATGCCAGTGTCAATGAAGGATGAGACACGGGCCAGCGGCTTCAATGTCAGGCGGGTACAGTGAGGGCTGCCTGGACTGCTTCAGCCTCCAGAAGAGAGATCTGTCCTATCACCCCCGCTGAGATGTGCCAGTCAGGGACACAGCAGCCCCCCTCCCAGCTCAGGGGGAGGCAGTGGAGAGGGAGCCATGAACTGAAAAAGGAGGCAACACCTTCATGTGAACCCACTGTGCAATGTTTTTCTGTTACCGTTAATAACGGTGCTAACTGTCCAGGAAGTGGGGAGAGGGGACTGAATCAACAAGTCACTCTGAATGCTGGGAGACACATGGGAGGGCTTGAAGGCGAGAGCGTGAATCAAATGAATCAAATTCCATAGTTAACTTCAAAAACTCATGATGTGTATATACATTTTGATGTTTTGTTTATTCATCAACGTTTTGCAATAATTATTACTTAATGCCTACCCAACTTTCTAATGTGGGAAGACTCTTTAGAGACAAAACTCAGAAAGTAAAGACTAAAATCATAAATGACTGCAGAAATTTGTGAGTGTCAGACTCTTTCTCAGCACATTCAAAAGCCTCTATGGTGGGAACTGTGAAATGATTTACTCACACGAAAATAGCTCACTAAATACATTCTCTCTGCTTTTGAAGTCTTATTGTTAATAATTATCTCTAGATTTATAATTTGTGTAATTCAATGCCCAATAAATCATTCTTTTTTAAGCTCTACAGTGACATGTATTTTTCCACATTGTGAAAGCCCAGTAAATAAAAAGAAACATGTCAGACATCTACTATGTCCTATGAAAATATTACACAGAGAAGCTTGAAGAAAGGCCAAGTTCTCCGCTTGATTAAAGTCCAGTTCAATGTTTGGAACAAAGTCCCTGAAGATTCTGCAAAGGCTCAATTCAACGCTACATAATGTTCATAATGTGTCAAGAGGGATTCTCCAGAAGAAATATTTCCAAGAAATAATAAGCCCCAACTCTATCCTGGAGGGCTGAAGACAGGTCCCACATACTTGAACAATTATGATGCTAGGGAGAGTGATACAGTCGATGCTCATTCTTCACAACAGTTATGTTCTGTGAAGTCACTGCACACCCTGAATTAATAAATACTGAACAATTGCTGCTAGGAGAAATAGAAGCTTAGGCTCCTGAAAGCCTTTGGTCATATAACCTCTTTTAAAATGTGTGTTTCTATTTAAAGGCATCTTGTTTAACGTATTGCTGATTCATTAACAGCGGACTCAGAGCCAAGAGCACTGTAACTCATGCCTGAACAAAGCATATCTAACACACATTATTTTCTCTGCAAAACACATCACTGTGTTCAGTAGACAGCACTTCAGCACTATGCTTGAGGGTCAATTTAAACAGTGAAATCTCCAACAAAGGCACAAAATTGTGGAAAACATTACACCAAATAGATGGTGAGAAAAGGACACTGAATTACAGCAGAAGAGCTGAAACAAAAGGGCAGAGCATCGTCTTGTTCAGCCTCAGCTGGGGACATTCACGTTGGATGATTTGTTTGTCAATGCTGCATCCATGCCTATAAATGACCGTAAAAGCACTGTGAGCATTGATTCAGGGATTACAGATCAATTTTAGGGAGGAGACAAATTCTCAATGATAGAACGCACAAATGATGAGGACTGACTACCTCTCTTCCACCTCACGGACAATGCTGCTCTCTGGCAGACAACTCGAAGGCACAAAGCCCTTTGGAGGACCAGCCCACATGCCCCCTTATTCCTTGAGCAGCCTGGTCAAGGCAGAATTGGACCTGGGCTCTCTCAAAGGCCTTAGGAGCAGGGCAGTTTTAGAAGAGCTTCCCTTACCTGCTCCCTAGAAAAGAATGGGCAACAACAAGACTATTCCCTATCGACACATCTTAATCAAAGACAATTTGAATGATCTCAGAAGAGCTTGCAGTTTAAACAGCAGCCTGTTCTCCCTGCAGGATATTTAATCTTGAGAAAAGTGCCTCTTTATCAAGCATTTTACCTCTTCTAATTAAATTCTGGAAGAACACTCAGAGTTACTCTCCTTGCACTCCCTTAGTATGAACAAACGAGGGTAACCCTAGACGGTGGAGAGCTCAGAAAGGGAGGGCACACCTAGCAGGGCCACCTAATTAAATCAAATCATGAGATTTTTCAAGGGGCCTACAATTCTGGAGAGAAAAGACAGAGATATTTTTTGGGGGGCGTTTTTAAAAATTCAAAAGTGGCTTAGAATTTTCCTAAGTCATATGATAAGGACGATGAGAAGAATAACTAAGAAACATTGGAAAAGCACAGAAACGACATTAAAGACACTGACGAATTAGTTACTATGAATGAACAAAAATGACAACAACAAAAAGCCTCAGCTCTGAGCTTTCCAGCAGCAAATTAAAAATAGAAACATTGTGACACGTAGTTTTCTGCCAACAGATAAAAGCCAACATGCCAGATCATCTAATCTGGAAAGAATATATTTTGTGGGCATTAAAGTCCAACAGGTATTTATTGTGCCAACACCACCTTTATTGATAATGTCTCGGTTTCTGGGTCAGCTGATGCTGCATGTGGCATTGCCCCCACCAGGCCGCAGGAGTCACGTGACCTGTTGCTAGCCCCATAAGTCAACTGCTAATGTGCCAAGGTGGAGCTAGAGACTCCCTCACAAGACATCTTACAATAACACTGACATGAAGTCACTAACAATACTGAAAATGAAATACTGTACTTTGCTGTGTGTAGCGCGCTCCTATGTATAATGTGCTCTCATGTATAATATGCTCCCACAGTTTTTGTGCACATTATACGTGGGATTATTATACCCATTATACCACCCATGGTATGTAATCATTATACCCATGTATAATGCACATCATTATTCTTCCCTCAAAAAACTGGGCAAAACAGCATGCATTACACATAGCAAAATACAGTAAGTTGATAAAAATCTGTGAAACCTGAAGATCCAGTGACCTGCATAAGCTACCAGGAGAGGCCCAGGAAGGAGATGCACCTCACTGCCCAGACACTGTCACTGCAGCCACACCACAGGAAGAACAGAGATGTGGCTGAATTTCCTGTTACATACTTGCCCCTCGGAGCCAAAGGGTTACCTAGTCACTGTTATTTTACCTATTTAACAGAGCTGATCTACCGCTGTATCTCACTACTAAGAGTGATAACACAATTGTACTTGTAAAAGTGATTTTAAGAGCCTTGATTCCTTTCAAAGTAAAGGTACGTCTGATCATTAGAAACAGTAACAAGTACCCACAGGACATGGTGATTAACCTGGACATGTTTTCTTGTTGAATATATCCAACTGCTACCACTTCCTGACACTTAGTCACCTCCCCCAGGAAGGTCCCCCTGCCTGCCCCCGCCCCTGCTGCTCTGAGCAGGCCCTCATTTCCCAGAGTTACAGAGTAAGCACACTTCCTGGTTAGTTCAGGTAGTCACAGCCAGTTCATATCTGATGTAATTAATAAGTGCTCACTTTTAGTCTCAAACTATCCCCACTATAAGGAAAAAAATTGACAGTAACAAGTTTTAGGGAAAATGGAGAGATACTGAAATCCTCATATATAGCTGATGGAATGAAAATTTTTACAGCTGCTCTGCAGAACGGTTTGGCAGTTCCTCCAAAGGTTAAACGGAACGTGACCATATAAGCCAGCAGTCCCACTCCTCGGTATATAGCCAATGATTAAAGCGTGTGTTCACGCAAGCTGGTGCAGGAGTGTCACCACTTTGTGTAACAGCCAAAACCAGAAACATCTCATGGATAAATTAACATGGTATGTCCGGACAATGGAGTATTACACAGCCAAAAAAGGACTAAATATTGATACACGCCTCAATGTGGGCGAATCGTGAGAACAAGTTCAGTGAGAGAAGACAGGCACAAAAGGCCACGTGCTGTAATTGTCTATTACATTCAATGTCCAGAACACATGTGCACGGACAGAAAGATTTGTGTTTTCCTGGGGCTGGGGCTGGTGGTAGTGAGAGGAAACGGGGTCATGGTGGCTGATGCAAACAGGGTTTCTTTCTGGGTGATGAAAATGTTTTTGAATTGATCATGGTGCTGGTTGTACAACTCTGGGAATATACCAAAAACTATGACATGGAACACTTCAAATAAACAACTTGTATGGTAGGTGAATCATACCGCAATAAAGTTGCTATAAAGAGTAATAATAAAAATCAAATAATAACATAACATTAAAAGACCCTATCAGAAAATTAGTTCTATGGTCACTCTACACAGCACCAAATACCAGGTACTCAGACGCCAGTGGGGAGGAGGGGATTGGAAACCTTTAGCAATGACCTGGTGAAACCTCCTCTACTTTAATAGAGCATGTTAATGAGCTAATCACCATATTTTCAAATCATCTTATTTTGATGGGTGGGAAGAAAGGCAGGATGATGGGTTCCTGTAATTTAGTCTTTCAGTAAAGAAGAATCAAATTTGTTCTCTCACTAGAGAGAAACTAATCACCAGAAGAACTACTCACGAGAATCTACAACAGCATTTCATAAACAAAGTATCAAATACAAAGCTCTTAGTACTAAAGAGTAAAAACTTCTATTCACTTAAATATGATAAAAGGAAGGTTTTTGTTTACTTAAATATGTTCCAAGAAAGCACAGTGAGACATCAGAATATATTATTTAACCTACTGCAAAATGAGCATTTGAATAAAACTTCACATTGATTTTAATTCACTAAAACCAAAAGTTTCCATTCTCTGACCATAAAGCATTCTGCCCTCAACACTCACCAAGTCTGCACCCCATTCTACCTGCCACCGATGATTCCCAAACCCTCCTCGCTGCCCTCTGCATGGCCCACTAGCCGCTGTGCTTTGTTCTCTCCATCTTGCTTCTACGCTGGCGAAAGCTTACCGCTCTAAGTGGCACACGTCTGGGAGTCAGCTGGGTTGATGTTAATGAAGTGACAGTCATGCATATGTCAGTGACTCTCCAGGAGAGCCTCTAAACACTACCATTACATCCAACAAACAAGTGAAGTCTCTTCTTTGAAGATGTCATATCATACATCAAGTAAAGTACAAATCCAGTGAGTCCTAATCCTTGTGAAACCAGTGGAGAGAGCCTGAGTGGGCGGAGCAGCCACCCACTCCTGCACAAAGAGGACCCTGGAGTTTTGTGGTCTGCAAAACAGACTCTGGGCAAGAAATCAAGTGGCTCCTTCAAGTCCATCTGCCCTCCTCCGGAGCACCTGTCGTGATGGGTTTCCTGTCCGCAGAGCATCATCACAAGTGCAATGAAGACAGAGCAGACAGAGGGCACAGCTAATCCCATACACGGCACACAAAAGAGAGTACAAAAGGCCACATTAAATGCGGCCATGGAGATGTATTCTGTGCGCAGACACTGGAGCAGTCACACCGCTGGCACACCTGACAATGAGGTGTAAATACAAAGCCTGGAAATCAATTTTCGTGTAAGGAGTATGTGATCAACCCTGTTACTTTCTATTCTTACATAACCTTGTGTTTTAAAACTGAACACCAGCTCAACACCTCCAGCATAGATTAGTTCTCCAATACTTCAGTGGGGTACAAGCGAGAGAGAGACACCTGTTTTCTTCTCTCAACTGTATTCTCGAAGGATAATATTGATTATGTGTAATAGCCCCATGGGGAGATTGTGACAAGCTAATCAATGACCACTTTAATACTAAAGACCACGTTCAAAAACATGTGGAGGCTCCTCCATCTCCCTGTCTCGATGAGCTCTGTTCTGCCTGCCCTCGTATTTTTCTCCATTTTTTCTTTGCCTTTTTTTCTCACCAGTTGCGTTCACTAGCCCCACCCCCATTCCCACATGCAGGACGTTTCCATCTTAACTGGCCACACTGTAGACATGAAGTATATTGTTACTATTTATACTTTATAAAGTGAATAAAGATGTGTGCCTACTGCTACTATTTTTGAGGCAGAGTGTTCTCCTTTTTTAACAAATATTTTTCATATAGAATAAAATGTAGCCCAACTTATTTTATCCTAAGCAAAGATGCAGAGAGGACGAGGGGGAAAATAGGAGGCTGTCAGCAACCTGCAAAGGAATGCCCTCAAATATTCCACAGGAAAAAAAATGACTTCACTGTGACCATGATACGCTTCTCGGAATCCACGCGTGGAAAAGCCCCTCTACTGCTGAGGCAGAGTCAGGGAAAAGTTCTCAAAGTTAGGAGGAGAGCCCAGACAAACTTCTGGTTCAGGGAACAGCAGGCCAGTCTTTCTCCCTCTTGCATCCCCTTAAAAGGGATATCACTGGGAGCCGCTTAGGCACCAGCCAGCACTTGACAGGTCTAGGCGTGTGGCACAAACCCACTGACCCAGGATCTGGGCGGTCCCATGAGACCGAAGGAGTATTTAGCAATGAACAGACAGTTACCCTCTGATGTGGGGAGGGGACTGACAGCCTATTTGATGGCTATCAATTACACTGAACCTAGTGATTAATTAGAAACAGAAGCGCACAACTGAGAGCAAAACATAAATAAGTGTGGTTCCCAGAGCCTTGCCAAACTGTAATCAATGCCTGATTTCACTCACAACTGGTTTCCAATACATCTTCATCTGCACTCAAAAGAAATGTTTTAACAACCCTTTCACTTCCACATCTCAGAAGGCCTTGCGTTTGGAGGCAGAACCTCCAGGGTTAGCGCTGCTCCTTCCTAGTATCTTTTCCTGTCTCCCTGGAGATGACACTCCTCCTGTCACACCCGTGTGCATCATAAGATGACTTCCTTTCAGAAGGCCCGCAGGTGGGTTTCATTACCTCCACAGGAGAATTCTAGCAGGACGGCTTCTGCCTTTTTTTTTTAAGCCATGAGACTTTTTCTAACCTTTTCAAGATGTCAGGCCATTTTTATTTCTGGACAATTTCAGAGCCACAGAATACAACTATCTTTCAAACAGACTCGATCGATGGTTTCTTCTCAATCTGACAGAAATGAAGGGTGGTCTTGATCAATTATTCCTGATTTGCTTCTCCGTTTTCAGTCAGTAATTAGAACAGTCATGATTTTATTTTGTCATTGCTTTCCTGATAAACAGGGTACTTTGGGAAAAGGTCTAATAATGGATTAAGAAGTGAGCTTCAGTGTAAAATCATCAATAAAATGCCTAAGGATACATTTACTTTTCATAATGAAATTAATTAACATTCAAATTCTACAAAGCACATGTCTATGAATGTACTTAACATTGACTAATTTATCAAATCATTAAATATCATATAAAACTTTTCCAGACACATTTATAACAAATGGTGAATAATTTTTTTTAAGATTTTTTTTTTATTTCTTAGAGAGGGGAAAGGAGGGAGAAAGGGAGAGAAACATCAATGTGTGGTTGCTTCTTGCACACCCCCTACTGGGGACCTGGCCCACAACCCAAGAATGTGCCCTAGACAGAGAATTGAACCGGCGATTCTTTGATTCGCAGGCTGGCACTCAACCACGGGGCCACACCAGCCAGGGCAAATGGTGGTTAATTTTTAAACGTCATTTTTTTAAATGTCTCTTTACAGTAAGAGGCCTGTTCCTTTCCAAACCACATGGTAATTTAATGAGCTGATTTCTGAGAAACACTTTTAATTTAGCAAGGTCTTAAATTCTTATTGCCATATTAGAGCCTTTCAAAATAATCTTATTTTTCAAGCTTTATCAAGGAATAATTGACAAATAAAGTTGTAAGATATTTAAAGTATATAATATGATGATTTGATACACATGTAATTGTGAAAGGATTCCTCTTTGACGTTAACTATCACCTCTATCACTTCACGCATTAACTCCTTTTCTGTGTATAAGAATATCTAAGCTCTACTCTCTTAGCAAGCTCCAATTATGCAATGCAGCCTCATCAACCACAGTGAGCACGTTTTCCATTAGATTGTCAGCCCTCATTCATCTTATAACTGAATGTTTGTACACTGTTACCGACCTCTCCCTGTGTCCCCACCCTCTAGGCCCTGGCAACCAATTTCTATTTTTAGTTCCTATGAATTCAACTTTTGTTTTACATTCTGTTTGTAAGTGATACCATGCAGTATACCATGTCTTTCTCTGTCTGACTTACTTTGCTTAGCATAATGCCCTGCAGATTCACCCATGTTGTCACAAATGGCAAGACTACCTTCTTCTTTATGGGTGAAAAATATTGCATTGTGTATTCACACATACGCCACATTTTCTTGACCTGCTCATCTGCTGATGGACACTTAGGTTGTAACCATACCTTGGTTATTGTGAATAATGCTGGAACGAACACGATGGCATAAATATCTCTTCAAGGTAGTGGTTTCCTTTCCCTTGGATATATACCCAGGGCTGGGATTGCTCGGTCATATAGCAGTTCTATTTTTAATTTTTTGAGGAACCTCTATACTGTTATCCATAGTGCCTCTACCAATTTACATTCCCACCAACAGTGTCCAAGGATTACCTTTTCTCCACATCCTTACTAGCACTT
Source organism: Macrotus californicus (assembly GCA_007922815.1). NCBI lineage: Eukaryota > Metazoa > Chordata > Mammalia > Chiroptera > Phyllostomidae > Macrotus > Macrotus californicus. The sequence continues at coordinate 2,865 of VMDR010011490.1, read as the reverse complement.
GTTACCTACCTCTTGTCCTTTTGATAATGGTCATCCTAAACGGTCGGAAGTAATATCTCATTGTGGTTTTGATTGGCATTTCCCTAATGATTAATGACGTTGAGCACCTTCTCATATACCTATTGGCCACATACATGCCTTCCTTGGAAAATGTCTATTTGGATCCTCTGCCAATTTTTGAATTGGGTTATTTATTTATTGCTATTGAGTTCTAAGAGTTCCTTGTATATTTTGGATGTTAAGCCCTAATCAAATATGTGCTTTGCAAATATTTTCTCCCATTCCATAAACTGACTTTTCATGTGGTTGAAGGTTTCCTTTGCTAAGCAGAAAAATTTTCAACAAACAAACCAGCTGGTCCTTTATATTTCAATATTACAAATAAATATCAGTGATAGTTTTATTTGTGTGTTCAAACTTTTTTCCACGTGTAACAGGATATTAAATGGCCAAAAGCAGAAATAAGGGTCAGCACACTAGAGACTCCTCTACGTAGGGCTTGCCAGGATGAGGGCACACACTGCACCAATCTGAGCTCATCTTCCACCTCTAGCTATGAGATTTGCTGTCTGAATGAGGAAAAATGTTTAAACAGTTCCTGGCTTAGTAAGGATAGCTGTGGAGTTTCCCCTTCTTCTCAGAGCAGGGAAGGAGAGAGGACATTCTCCCTTCCAGTGAAGGCAGCAGAAGAGAACTCCCCCATGAAAGTGGAGGTGCAGAAGACAGCCTGCAGAAAGAAACTCATAGACCTCTAATGTTGCTCCCAGAGAAGTTGTAGAGGAGTTGTCAGGAGAATGGGGTGGGTATGATAGGGACAAATGCTACTGGAGCTGCCCCTAACAGGAGAGGGAAAGAGGACAGTGTAAGAAGCCTATACTGCCAAAGTTTGGTGAGGCAAGGATTCACAACCTGCCCTGTGGACCAAGTGGACAATGCAGAAGGCAGCAGTAGGCTTGGATCACCTTGAAGGGACCCTATCCAAGAAGGCTGGCTGCCACTGGAACAAGGTGATGCCAGCAGAAGAAGCTGTAGCTGAACCCCTAAAAGCAGCAGCTAGGAGAGGAGGGCTTGATAAAAGATCAAGTAGAAAACACATTCTACCAGACAAGGAATGGAAAAGAGAGAGAGAGAGAGAGAGAGTGTGTATGTGTGTGTGTGTGTTGGTGGAGGTGTGTGGCAGAGGGTAAGACAAAGAACCACCAAAGTATTCCATGAGAAACAGTTTTCAGTGACCAAGAGAAAGTTAAAAGAGCCCACAAAAGGCTCAATTTCCCCTTTACCTCTCATTCTCTCTGCCCTGACCATGAGAAACCAGAAGCCTGAGCAGAACGTGAGGGAGCAAGGAGAGCTGAGATAAATGGCCACACACCCTTCTTCTGTTGTAGATTTCCAAGACAAGGTCAGCCTTGAGCTGAAGCAAGCATAGAAACACTGAATTGAATAATGGGGAGTGAGGGGTTTGATTTAGATCATATTAGACTGTTAATAACTGAAAATGAGACTTAAGCTGTGGTAGATCCCTGAGATATAATCCAGAAAGGCAGAAGAAATATCTAACAGAACAGGGTTGAGAGAAGTGATGGGGAGAAACAAACCTGTTTCCTAATGGTACGCTATCAGGTCTAGCTGTTTTTTATTTTTATTTATTTATTTTTAAAATTATTTTTATTATTGTTAAATTACAGTTGTCTGCATTTTCCCCCACCACACCCCCCCACCCCAGCCAATCCCACCCCCCTCCCCCACTTCCACCCTCCCCCTTGGTTATGTCCATGTGTCCTTTATAGTGTTTCCTGGAAACCCTTCTCCTCACTGTTCCCTCCCCCCTCCCCTCTGGCCATTGTTAGATTGCTCTTAATTTCAATGTCTCTGGTTGTATTTTGTTTGCTTTTTTTAAAAGTGTGGAACTCTTGGTCCTGGCTGGTTAGCTCATTCGGTTAAAGCATCATCCTGATACACCAAGGCTGTGGGTTTGATCCTGATCAGGGCACATACAAGAATCGACCAATGAATGTGTAAATAAGTGGAACAAAAATCGCCCCCTCTCTCTCTCAAATCAAAACATAAAAAAATAAACTGTGGTGCTCTTTGTCATCCAATGTTTATAGTTTTGGGGCATAGAGAAATTCTAAGAATACCTAATGACTAAATATTAAATCAAAGTTATATGATGAAGCACATGTTTTTGCTCCAATTCTGTTTGTAGACCCTTACCATGGTCCACAAGATCTTGCAGAATCTAACCCCTGCCTGCTTCTCTGTCCTACCATGGACCAGGCTCACTCACTTCACTCTGCTCTAAACACATTGGACAGTTTTGGGTTCTCCCAACACTCAAACTCACCCTGACCCCAGGGCTTTTGCACATACCTTTTCTTCTGCCTGGAACATTCTTCACCAGATTATTATTGAGAAAAAGGTGTTAGAATCTCTGGTTATCAATGTAGATTCATTTGTTTCCCCTTTTAGTTTTATCAGTTTTAATTCTGGTATATTTTGAAGCCTTATTATTATATGCATAATCTTTTAGTGTTATCATATTCTCTTGATTCATTGACCCCTTTTGATTATAAAATGATAATATTTAGCATTGTTAATATTCTTAGTCCTGAAAATTATCTTGTTTGATGTTAATATAGCCACTTCAGGTTTCTTTTGATTAGTGTTATCATGGTATACTTTTTCTATCCTTTTCTTTGAACCTGTCTGTGCTTTTGTTTATTGTAGGTGTCTTACTGACAGCATATGGTTGAATCTTACCTATTCTTTTCTCTAACCTGGGAATCCCCGTCTTTCAGGGGAGTTATCTGACCACTTACATTGAATGTGATTATACATATGATTAGGCTTGAACTATCATCTTGC
>VMDR010011489.1:0-28363 GCA_007922815.1 Macrotus californicus | reverse complement strand
ATCTCTTTTTTAATGTGCTCATCTAACAGTCAACAATATAGCATTTTTACATGATTTTTGTTAAGTTGAATATCTTTTCGGGTGTTACAGGCTGTGCCTTTTTCTGTCTTTTCTTTGTATCCTTTGCCCATTTTTCTATTTTTTGTTTACTCTTATTTATAGAGCCCTTATATTTCCTAGATATTAACTATGTATTTCTTAATATGTTGTCAATATTTCTTCCCATCTGTTGTTGGTTTTTAATTTCTCAGCTTTACTGAGGTGTAAATGACAACTAAAATGATAAGATATTTAAAGTATATTTTAATTTTGCCTACACATAAATACATACTTTTCTTATTTTTTAAAATATTTTATTTATTTGTTTTTAGAGAAGGGAAGGGAGGGAGAGATAGAGGGAGAGAAATAGCGATGTGCAAGAGAAACACCAATCAGTGGCCCCTCTCACGCCCCCAACCAAGGACCTGGTCCACAACCCATGCATGTGCCCCGGCCAGGAATCATACTGGTGACCTTTGGGTTTGTGGGATGACACCTAACCCCTGAGCCACACTGGTCAGGGCACATTTTTCTTATATTTGTCCAGAAATTTGTATAGGGTCAAATCTATAAGTCTCTTCTTTTAAAGTGTTGGGGTGGTTTGTTGCTTAGAAGAAATTCCACTACCACAAATAATTTTTAAAACTTCAATATTTTCTTCAAATATTTTAAAACTTCAATGTCCCATTTATAGGTGTGTGTGCGTGTGTGTGTGTGTGTGTGTAGTGAAGTGCGATCATGTGGCCTGAACAGTGTGTCAGAAGCCAATGCAAGCGTTCTCTTCCCGACCCCGGCATGTGGGACCGCATGGAGGTTTGGAGCGTCTCGATTTACGTGCACACGGAGACTCGCTCTTCAGTCGCAGGCCCAGACTTCAGCTCTCTGAAAATCGGCATGTAAACTATAGTGGTATGTGGGTTGGTTTTTCTCATGTTATTGGAGCATTACAGTGTGCCAATGATTGCTTTCTGGAAGAGGTCAGAAATACTTTCCAGTGGAAATTGTTCCCTTTTGATCTGGGAACCGTGGGAAGGAGCCCGTCTCCGGGTAGCTGTCACGGTTAAACTAATCTGAGGATGTGTTCGTGCAGATGGCTTGAGTAATGATTTCAGGGGAAAATGGGCCCAGGTACCTTGGTTGGTGGAGGTAGTCCAACAATTGTTAGCACTGGAAGGGATCTCCTGGGTCAGGTTCAATGGCTATAATTCTTTAAGTCCATAACGACAAACGAGGAAACAGGTAAGCAAGCATTGTCTGTCTAAGATCACCCAGCTGGAAGGACAATGATACAAATATTGCACAGCTGATGCCATAAACGAAGGGCTGTGTTAGGCTTAGCAACAACCTCTGTGGCTTGCTATGCTGACCTTTCAGCATTTCTGACATTCAGGACATATTTCAACCTTTGAGGTTATTTAGAATCCCATCCCAAAGTATGAAAAAATAAATAGAGTCCTGTAAATGTCCTCATGAACTCATTCTGTGACAGAAAAGTCCTCATTTTTCTCATGCCCTACAGGACCACAGATTTTTACCTTACTTTCAAATTGTATTACTTATTCTCATTTTCAAAATACTTTCTTCTACATGATCTCACTGGATTCTCATTTTAGTTTGCCTCCAAATTAAATATAAACAAATAAATAAATCAACAAATAAACAACATCCTGTGCTTGGGGTGAGGGTGGATATCACTAGAACATACTAGTACTGCTTTTACACCATTCCCCCTCCTTTTTTTTAATCATATGGTATTTTTTTCCTTCAGGCAGCTTGTTCTCTCAGTAAAACCATAAGGCAGTGCCTGGCATACCTTAGGAAATCAGTTAACTTTAAGAAAGATGTATTTGCCCTTTCATAAATGTGTTTATTTATTTATGAATAGGTGATATTTTTATAAAACAATATACTATAAAAAGTTAGCCTCACCCTTGTCCCCAGTCCACCCAGGTCCTCTTCCATAGGGCAACTCCTAGGCGGACACCTAGCAGCTGACTTAGAACTAGTGTTTGCCTGGCAGTTTCCCAGCTCCGTGACCGTGATCCTGGAAGCTGCCAGTCTCAACACCTGGAAGTCCCACTCTGGCCTTTGGGAGCTAATCAACAATTATTTGAGTGTTTTTTTAAAGTTAAAAAAAAATTACAACCCACAGTAAGGACCATATTTAAACACACACATTTTAAATTGTTACCAAGCAAACTCGGGCTCAGCTACTAGGTTCCTTGACATATGACCCAACAATTAGTGTGAAAGGAAACAGGTTTTTATTATCAGGGTTCCCCCTCTGGAGGGCCAAGAGCACTCCTGCTCAGAGCATCCTTTCCCATGAGGCCCAGAGGCCCCTTGCTTCTCCAAAGACTATAAGACAAAATGATGCCCAGAAGATCCCCATGTGCTTATCTGTCCTTAAACTAGTCCCACAAACAGATCTCCATGCTCTGTGGAATGTGCACTTGTGGGTCTCAGAGTTGCCATCCTCTGGCAGCAGCTCGCCCCTTCAGGATGTGGGGTGTGCTGTCCTCAGCCTCCATGCAGTGGTTCAGGAAAACATGTGCCGTGTTACACTGGGTCATGGTGGAGTCCAGGGAGGCACACGTCCCAAGAGAGTGGCTTTTCCGTACGTCCTTCAGAGAAGCAGCACTACCTCCTCTCTCACTCCAGGCCACTTGGCTGCTCCTCTTTCTCTTTCAGCCCGCCCTCATTTAAATGCTCAGCGTAGAACTTCCGGTGTGATCTCATATCCAGCCCTTCCTATAATATGTTAGCATCTACCATTTTTGCCAGTTTCCCCATATCTTTTACCTTCTTTTGACTGCCTTCTTTAGTCAGGGCAGAAGTTCCCAGCAATGCACAGACATCCAGGATGGACATCTGTCCCCTGCCTCTTAGTAGGCACTGTGTGAGCTCCCCTGGCTGTCATGGGTCCCTGAGTGTTTTCACAGTCACTACACAATTCATCCTGGGTGGCTGTCCGCTTCTCTTCAGGAAGGCAAGGCTATTAACTTGCCATTGTCATGCAATGTATCTTAAATGCTGTATCAGTGTCATCCGCTCCCCTTTCCCCCCAATCAAGGGTTGTAGGGGACACGCTCTGCACCCTGTTACAAAATAACAATACATTTCAGGGAATGATAGTTGCTCTTGCTGTATAAGACCTAGTGTAATGTTTTCTGCTCTGTTTAATTTTAAAACCATCTACTAAATATATATATATATATGTGTGTGTGTATATATATATATATGTATATATATACATATATATATATATACACACACATACATACATATATCTTGTCTCCCCAACCCAATTCAATTTTAGAATATTTCTTATCTTGTAAAATTTATAGAGACTTTGATTAAGCATAAGACTGAATACTTGAATTTGCTGGAGCTCCCTAAAAAGCTTGCATCCACCCTGCACTGTGATAAAGGAATTTAAATAAAAGGGCAAAACACAAGGGCTAAGAGGAAAAGATAGCAACAACCCTTTAAAAGCTGGATGGTAGATGGACAAGTGATAACAGATTTGTCTCATAACCTTTCCCTGGGAAAAGCACAGAAGCCAAATGTTTTCTGCTACAGAATCTCAGACAAACCCTGGAAATCGAGTCCCGAGTTGCCTCTGAAAGAAGCACTCAAATCCAGACCCACCTGCCTTCACCAAGGTGGGACCACAGAGGCTGCTTTTGCCAGGAGTGTATTATTTTTTCATCCAGGAATTGTCTGCCTGGGTTGGGGGCAGGGTACAAAATGGATCAGACTCTCTATATAGAGATGTCCAAAGAATCTCTCTGTTTTCCGCTCCACTTCTCATTCCTGCTCCACTACAACTGCCATTTCCCTGGGCCAGATGTTTCTGTGGGGTCTGTGGGGCTGTCTCTCCTCAGCTTTTTGCTCCAATCCACACCTTCTGTCCACACCTTCCAACCATGCTTCTTCACCTGCCCTCTCCACCCACCTTCTGTCTCAAAAGTGGGTAGAAAGCTTTTGTTAGCTACTGGTTCTTTTTTTTTTTTTTGCTTTGTGTTTTTCTTAAAAATTGTATTATTATCATTGCTTTTGTTATCAGTATTTTTCATTTAATGAGTATTTAGAAAGGAGATAGGTAACAACAGGTGCTCATACTGAACAGGAATTAGATAAGTTTTTCCTTGGTTACTATCTGTGCATACAAATGAATATTGATAATATATTTGCAAATTATAAAGCACAGTGTTTAACCCACCCTTTCACTTGAGAATTAGAACATGGACAATTCTGGTGAAGCTCCCAGATGTCCCTCCTCAACTGTATCTCCCTCCACCCCAGAGGCGACCATTCTCCTAGACTGTGTGTTTACCGTACTTCCACTTTCTTTAATGGCTTTATCACATGTGCATTTTGCTATTTTGAAGGTTTTATAAACACTGGATGATATATAATCTCTTGTGGCTTGCTTTTATTCATTGAACATTTTATTTCTAAAATAATCTCTTTTGATGTGAGTGGTTGTATTCCTTTATTTTTCACCGCTGTGCAGTGTGGATACACTGCCATTCATTTATCCACTTCCCTGATGACTGGTCAGCCCAAATGTCTGTTTCTTTCTTTCTCTTTTAAAAAAATCCATGAACAATGCTTCTATGAACATTCTTTTATGTACTTTCTCCTACAGACAAGAATTTATCTGGCTGAGGAATGGAATTACTGAATTGTAAAATATGCACATGTTTGGCCTTACAAGATAATGCCAAAATGTGTGCCAAAGATTTTTTTTTTTGCCAATTTACACTTCTAACAATGACTTCCTATTTTCCACATTTTTGATAAAAGTTTGCATAGTCAGGCTTTAAAACTTTTCTTATTCTCTTGGGCATACTATGTTTCCTGACTGTAGCATTAATTTTTTTAAGTTTATATTCCTCATTATGTATTATGTAATACAGAAAAGTACACAGATCCTAAATGTACAATTGGATAAATTTTCACAAAATGAACAGTCAGATCAAGAAGGAGAGTATTATAAGCATTCCAGTACCTACCCCCATGCTCCTTTCAATGCACTCCACCCCTAAATAACTATTGTCCCGACTTCTATCAGCACAAAGTAGTTCATGTTCGTACGTTGTTTGTGTATGCTCACCTCAGTATAATGGATTTGAGATTCGGGCATATTGTGGCATGTGGTATTAATTTTGCATTCCTAGCAAGCTCACAGTAACTCCACCCCTTCCACTCTTTTCGCTCTATGACTCAACACATTTGGGACACAGAAGTTTAGAACTGCTGCCCTAAGCAGCTTTAAAATGTGAGTTCTGTTGTCTTGTCCGAAGGGGAAACACAGACTGAGAGATGAGAGATGGAGCAAAAGAGACCAGGTGCCAGACAAACACAGGACCAGAGTGGGGATAACAGGGTAGGAAGGCCCAGGAGAACTTCTCTCTGGTCTGGGAGAGTCTGAGTCTGCTGGCCATGCTGGTGGTCAACCTGCTCTAAGTTGACTTAACTAAGTAGGCTTTTATTCATTCACTGTGTAGGGTGCTAAGGACCGAGCAGATACAAGTCTCACCCTCAAAAAACTCAGAGTATGGGAAAGAATACTGACACGTAAACAAACAACTGCAATATAAAGCAATAGAAGCAATGTGGTAAGTGTAGCATCTGGGGGTGGGGTGAGGTGGATATCATCTCTGGTTGGGGGCCAGTGGTTCAGGGAAGATTTGTCCAAGGAAGTGCCTGTTGCCTTAGTTGTTCCAGTATAAGGAGGTGTTTGCTATGTGAACAAAAGTACAAAAGCAGAAGAGTTTCCAGGCAGAGAATAACGTGCAAAGGAATCACATCCGAGAAAGCATGTTTAATTATGGGATCTGAAAGTCTTTCACTAAACAGGCAGCGAAATATGTAGACGTTGAAGGCTGAAGACTTAGGAAGAATTTTGATCATGAAGCCGCTTTGCACGCCGTGGGAAGGATTTAGTCCACTCAGCCACTGAAGTATTCTGTGTAAGGAAATGCCAGTTCTGGAAGGACTGAGGAGGATTGATTGGCGAGTAGAAGATTGGATGGAAATTTCTTGCTTACTCCATTCTTGCTCTGCTCTGGGGCCCCCCTGACTCGGATTCTTTGGCTCAGTGCCCTTCGCAATGGATGCTTTTATTTAGGACTTGACAATAGAAAACGGCTTCTATAGCGAATGTTGATGAAGGAAAGATAATGACTAACATTTAAGGGTCAGGCCGAGGGTGTAGATTGGATGGTTGAAGAGTGGGTGGAATGAAGCCTTAGAAATCCAGGAGATGAAGAAACTCTTGAATTAAAGATGAGTCAAGACCATGGGCATGGACATCACCCATGGGAACAGCGGGACTGAGTTAAGGAGGAAACACTGCTAGGTGGGTGTGAGGACATTAAATGAATGTACAGGATGGACTGGCAGGAAATCGACAGTGACAGGAAGAGGTGTCATGACCTATTAGCATGAGCTTGAAGGAAGACAGCTTTCTGCACAGAGTTGGGGGTGGGGCGGGAAATGATCTGAAAGAGACACTGGGCTGCTAAGCCAGGGACAACACAGCTCTGAGTCCACCACCGTGGTGTATGGGAGGAGGGGCTGCCTCCATGGAAGAGGGAACAAGGAAAGCAGGTTTGTTGTGGGAAAGCCAGGTCCTATTAAGGTAAGAAATGAAAGAAAATATTTTTAAAAACAACTATTTATTGTTTTTTTTTCATTTTTAAAAAAGATTTTATTTATTTATTTTTAGAGAGAGGGGAAGGGAAGGAGAAAGAGAGGGAGAGAAACATCAATATGTGGTTGCCCCTCAAGCACCCTCTACTGGGGACCTGGCCCACAACCCAGGCAGGTGCCCTGACTGGGAATTGAACCAGTGACCTTTTGGTTTGCAGGCCAGCACTCAATCCACTGAGCCACACCGCTCAGGGCTGTTTTTCTTTCATTTTGATGGTTAATTTTATGTGTCAACTCAGAGGATGTTATTAGATGAGATTAGCATTTTTTATCAGTGAATTTTGAGTAAAGCAGATTGCCCTCCATGATGTGAATGGGACTCATCCAATCAGTTAAAGGCCTACACAGAACAAAAAGAGTGCCTCCGGCAGTGAGAGTGAGTTCTCCAGCAGACTGCCACTGCTCATTATCTGTACCATTGGCTTTCCTGGGTCTCCAGTCTGCCAGCCCGCACTGCAGATTTTGAATCTACCAATTTCCATAATTATATGAGTCAATTCTGATAATAAGATTCTCTCCCTCCATATGTGTATGTGTATGTACACATCCTATTGGTTCTGTTTCTCTGGAGAACCCTGACTAATACATTCATCTTTCAGATTTTTCTTGTACAGTGTTTCACATAATCCTCAAGAGATTAAGGACTGAGGAGAGCTTGTTTACAAAGCAGCAGAGGTTCCTGAGGTCAGAAGGCAAACGTTTTAGAGGGCGGCCAACTAAGTCTTTGGAATAAGTGATAATACACAGAAACTAGGAAGTTTGTATGATGAGAAGACTGTGATATTAAAATAAATTATTATTCTTTATACTGGAAATTGCAAACCTCAGGAGAGCCTGAAAAAATATCAAAGAATATGTAATCTAGATGCTGCTTGCACTTTGGGAAAGAGCTCCTGTCTGCCCCTGGTAGGTCGCCTCCAGAAGCCACAGGACTGAGACCTCTCCTCTTGGCATGGGTCCTGCAGTGTAGCAGGGCCTAAGTCTAACAGGCTCTTCAAAAACCTTTGACTCTGCCCTGGCTGGTGTGGCTCAGGGGATTGAGTGCCAGCCTGTGAACCAAAGGGTCGCCAATTCCATTCCCAGTCAGGACACATGCCTGGGTTGTGGGCCGTGTCCCCAATTGGGGGCGTGCAAGAGGCAACCACACATTGATGTTTCTCTCTGATTCTCTCCCTCTCTTTCTCCTTCCCTTCCCCTCTCTCTAAAAATAAATAAAATCTAAAAAAACAAACCTTTGGCTCTTCCCTGAACATCAAGTTCTCTGGGGCACTGAGGAAGAACCCTCCAGTGGTTTACTTCCCTGCTTAAGTCCCTCAGGGTGGAGGAATTATCTACACCTAATAGCCACAAACAAGTGTCCTGTGACAATTTCTCAGTTTGTCTGCGGCAAACCCTTCTCTTCCCATCAGTACTCATCTCTCTAGGAAATGTGACTCACTGCAATCACCTTCAGCCACACTGGTGACGAAAGGGCTTGTCTTTCAGGGTCTCTTAACTTACTCTACTGACCCCAAGTTTTCCGTATGTAGTCCATCACAGGGCCTGAAATTTCTACGATAGGGAACCGGTCCGGTCCACGTGGCAGTGGCGAGAGTTGCTCAGCCCTGGTTCGGAAAACCGACGGGCACGAGTAACACACAGAAACGGGTCCACAGATCAGCTTTCCCATGGGGAACCAGGCCTGCATTGTACCTAGGCTGCTTTATGGCTTGCTTTTGCTAACTCCCTCACCCTGAATTGAAGCAGCAAATATTTACTGCATATCTTTAAAGTAACTTCCTAAAGTCTGTGCTAATCCTCCCAAGGACAGAGTGTAACCAGTTTGACTGCTTTCCCCCTTGCATTTGCAACATCCTTTCCCTTGTTATCTGTAAAAGGTAATCACCTAAGGCGAACCTGTGCATGGTAAATGAGGACCATCCTCCATGGAAAGTGCCCAGAAAAGCAATAAAAGCCCGTCCAGGCAAGGGTCAGGGCTCTCTCTTACTTAGAGAGTGACCATGCTGCCCTTTTCTCCACAGAACTCCTATAGTCTGTGCGAATTTGTTCGTTGCAGCCACAACACACGGACCCCACTGATCAGAGTCCACATCATTCTACTATTAGTGATCACTTTTCAGTGGCAGGGAAAAAAAAGAACAAAAATTCAAAGAAACCTTCTTGCTGTCTATTCCCCAAGCCGGTAATAAACAGGAGGGAAAGCAATGAATTAGAGAGGATGTTTGATTATACCTAATTATCTTGTTTCCTCCCAAGGCCTATTCAGAGAAGGAAGAAACTTATTATTTGCCACAATTGTTCTGTTTTCTTTTTGTTAACAAAGTTTAGTAATGCTTAGTAATAAGGATGATGTTTCACCTAGGTGTCCCTAGTATTAAAAAGTCATCTGTTATTCAAATTCTTATAGCAATGCATTTTACTAAAAATACTTCTACTTCTATGTAAGTGCATAGTGTCATCATCAATATTATTAAATCCTTCTCTGTACTGGGACAATGCAGTTCATACACCCCAATGGGACTGAAAGAACGCTTTGAGAAGCCTCATCGGAACATCTCACGTGCACATGCAGTCGCTCATCTCATCATCAGTGTCATCTGTCTCCTTCCTGCTGCTGGCCCATCATCTTCAGGGCTAAGATAGTATAAGTCACTATTAAAATGGAAAAGATGAAAGCTCAACTCATTAACAATTGTTAAAACCCTAGTAGTAAATGGGTTTAGCAGGTGCAATCAGGAAGTAATCAGGAGTCTGAAGGACCACTATGAACAAGTGTACCCTTTGCTGAGGAATGGAATGGAAGGGGATCAAAAAGACTTCAGGCTTGGAGTTCTTCCAGAGAGGATAGACGTGGTGATATCCCACAGGATGGCCTCTGGAAGCCAGAGCAGCATGAGCACCAGACCCTTAGTGGGGTTTCTGCTCAGCAAGAGGTTCAAGAATGTTGGAAGAAATGGAACTAGATCCTCCATAAAAGAAATGAGAGTGACCCTTTTTCTTCCCTGTTCTGCCTGGATCCAGAGGCTTCATTAGCTTAAAGCATGAGTGTCCTGGAAGCAGGAACAGCAACTGCCTGAGAACTGAGGACTTGGATCTGAAAATCCTTTTGTTGTCTGTAGTAGAGACAGGACAGCAAAAAGTCAATATAGGCATTGTAGGTAAAGGCAGGAAATATGCACTCTTTTTAAAGGTTTGAGTTGGAGGTTTCTGAGACAGAGAAGAATAGAAATTGAGAAATAAAAATAAAGAGGTAGAAAGGAATGAGACAGACATAATAAATCTAATGGCTAGGGGTATTTTGAATGGCTGAGAGGGATAGAGAGAAACAGGGAGAGGGAGGGGAGGAGAGGACAGGACAAGAGAGAGGCTTATCTGCATAGAGCTGAAGAACGCAGATAAAATCTAAGCAACTCAGAAACTCCGCAGGCATAAAAAGTCTCAGGAACAACACCTTCATCTGAATAGAAGACCGGAACTGACAGGAGGGGCATTTGAGCAAATGAAAAGCATTACAGGGTGTTTTGTGGCATATCAGCCCAGCGAGAAAATAAACAGTGCTCTGTTTGATGTTCTCTGTTTCTGACTCATCTAGTTCTATGATATGAGACCTCTTCTTGGAAAACATTTTTCTAATTTCATACAGTTCTTGAGTGAACTTGTCTGATCTATACAGATAAATAATAAGGGACAGAGGAAGAAGCTACTTCAATTTGTTGTATTTAATTGTGGTTTAACTAATCCTACTACCTCTTATTTAGTGCACGCATATTATTTTGGCAATGTCCCCCTCCCTAACCCTTTTAGCACTAAAAAAACCTTCAGAATAGCTCCAGAAGTTATCCTATTTCTCTTAATTTGGAACCACAAACAACAGTGATAGCTATTATATTGCTTGTGTCTTACCCTCAGGCTTAATGATACAATTACCTTTCATAGAACATTCCTTCAAAAAAAGCCCAAGACTTAGCCAAAACACTGGATTAGGTGAATTAAACATGCATGCAAAGATCTAATCACAAGGAGACTAGGGAAGGGTTTGCACTAGAGAAGGGTTACCCTGACCCCCACCCCATAAAAGCATGGTGAATATGCTCATCAAAAGTTAGCATAACCAGTTTAATGTACAGGAAATATCTTATGCTTAGACAGAACCACAGAGAATCTAGAAACTAGAGGTGGAAATAACTCAAAGAGTTAGAAAGTTGGAAAGAACTTGGGAGCTGATTTGTCACAGCTGCCTGATGTTATGAAGATAAGGTATTAATATTTATACTTGGCAGATGAAGAGCCTGGGTTCTGAGACCACCCAGCTAGTTCATGGCCAGGGGAGAATTAAGTCCTATGTTCCCATCTTTGGTACATGTTATCTAGTGTTAATAAAATGTTAAAAACATTTGTGATATTTTAGAAAAAGCAGAGTCAAAACCCCAATATATTAAATGAGAGGGTTCAGAAGGGAGATTCAGGGAAAAATACTTTTATCAAAAGAATAACTTAGAAATTTATGGCTATATGGCCTAGTTCAGGAGACCTTGAAGAAAAAACATTTTCTTCCATTAAAGTGTGGAAGAGGAGGAAGGGAATGTTTTTTAAAACAAGTCTTCATGATATGTGTTCATCTTTCAAAGTTTTCTTCTCTCTCTTCCCCTAAGCACCAGCACCTTCACAGAAGCACAGTGGGGTGCTCCACAAACAGATCAAACCTTTGGCATTTTTCTCCATTGCAGCCCCATCACCACTAAAAGTTGCTCTCGGTCGTTGAGACAAACTATGCTTCCCTCTCTCGGTATAGCACAAATATATTTAATTCAAGGCACATGTATATTTTATATATGCATTCAATTTCTATATTTTAAACTATCACTGGTGTTCAAAGTGAAAGAGTACTGATCAAAATGACAAATTCTCACCCTGGCTGCTGTAGCTCAGTGGACTGAGCCCAGCCTGCAAACCAAAATGTTGCATGTTGGATTCCCAGTCAGGGCACATGCCTGGGTTGCAGCCAGGTCCCCAGGAGCGGGTGTGTGAGAGGCAACCACACATTGATGTTTCTTCCCCTCTCTTTCTCCTCCCTTTCCCTCTCTCTAAAAATAAATGAATAAAATCTTTTTAAAAAATGACAAATTCTCTTTCCTGTTCACTGTAATAAAAACATCAAATTTTATCCTGGCCTCGTGGCTGGTTTGGTTAGAGCATCATCCCATGCACCAAAAATTTGTGGTTTCAATTCCTGCTCAGGGCTCATATCTAGGTTTTGGGTTTGATCTCTGGTCGGGGCATGTGTGGTAGGTGACCAATGGATGTTTCTCTCTCTCTCTCTCTCTCTCACTCTCTCTTCCTTCCTCTCTCTCTAAAAAAAAAAAGTCAGTAATAAAAAAAGTATACTCAGGTAAGGATAAAAAAGAGTCATCAAATTCCTTCTTTGTTTAAAATGAATTTTAATATACAGGGTCTGGCACCAATAGTGCTCCCTTTTTTATTACAAAATCTTTTATCACAAAAATTATAAACATGTAATTCTGTAACATAACAATATCACACTCAAGCATATCCTATGACAGTGTAGGTAAAATGTTCAAGTTAAAACTATAAATTATTACCCCATATTATTACCCTACCGTCCACACTCAAGCAGGCATTACCTCTGCCAGACCCTGTATTAAGCAAAAGTAGATAGGATAATTTTTCTCTTTGTCTTAGAATTTCATATTTCCCTTTTGGGAGCTTTGAAGTGAACTTTCATAAGACTTACTGTAGACAGGACCAGATAAGATAATGTATAAAACCTTTACCTTCACAACTCAAAAGACTGGAATTGACCTAGTATTATGAGACTGAGAAGACGTAAAATGATTTTCTGGACAATTGTGATCCAATAGAGTTATAGGACTTGAAGCAACTGTAAAGACCGTCTCTTTACCCTTACATAGCATTATAGCTAGACCCGAGGCTTTCTGATTTAAATGAAGAAAAATACATCCTGCACAGAGGTAATTTTCTTGAATTTCCAATTGGAGCTGAAGCACCTAAGCAAATTTTAAACAGTGGAAGGAAATAAATACTGCTTATCAGTGGAAATTTTAGTGGACTAATAAAGTAGCTCCATGAATAAGTTACATTTGCTGCCTATTCAAGACGTCTTTGAAACAAGATGATAAACCAGGTAAAATTTTTCTTCTCTTCGAATGACTCCATTTTAAAATTAAATCGAATAAGAGTCTTACTTCGTGTGATATAACATGAAAGAAAACCAGAATCTGATTCTGGACAAAAATCTCAGACATCAGTTAATATAGCTTACATTATTAGATTAAAATTCACAAAATATATCTTTGAATTTTTACATCATTTCATTCTAAGGCATCTCTCTTCTTGATAATCTCATCTTGGTAACATAAGAGGTATATAATTTTACTTATCATATAGATAGAAAAATGAGGTACAGAGAAGTGAGGTGTTTTGTTAGAACTGATTCTAGCTTATAGTCTTTTCTTTCTAATACACAATGTCTTTCTAATAGGAGTGGTTTCCAAAATGGAGACATAGGGGCTAATCTGTGTGTGTGTGTGTGTGTGTGTGTGTGTGTGTGCATATACATATATACACACACATATACATGACATTATGCGTCTTTCAGACGACTATAACTGAACACCCTGATAAGGTTTCTGTGCCCCTAATTGCATTGGTGTTTTTGTTTTCATATGTGTTAAGAGAAGGCCACAGGATTTTAAGGCTTGTTGTAAAAACAAAGACTTGTGATAGTAAAATCAGAGGTAAGCTTAGGGAGAACTAAGTCAGCACAAGGTCGGAACTGTCAGAACTATGCCAAATTCAAAACAGCCTGCACTGTAGGAGTCTCTACCACATTCATTTTAGGAGCCGGTGTACTGAGGAGCTTATAGTGAACAGCAAGGAAGGTAGTAAATGAACAATGAACAAGTATCCTCATTGTGATTTCAGTTACAATTGGATTAGAATTTAATACAGATTTTAATTACACAACAAAGCTAATTTAAAATAAACTAATTGGATTTATGTTAATTATTAAGAGACAGTGAATTAAAAATTGGTGTTTGAGGAGTGAGGGTTGGCTGGGTGATGCACCTGAAATGAGATTATTTTGAACTAGCCAGTAAAGACTGGAAGTTTGTAAAGACAATTTTACACACTCCACGTTTGTGAACGAGCATCTTTTGTATTGGTATCATAAAGTTAAAACACAAATACAGATGGACTCTAGACATGGCCAAGAGGGACAGTCTTTTTGCTATGAACATCAGCGTTGTCGATTTGTTGTCAGCAAACTACGTTTATTATATTAAATTGATATTTGAAAATCGATGCACTGAACAAGTGAAACTCTTGAGAAGGACTCTTTGTCTTCCATTGTTCCTTAAGATACATTCCGTGGGGATGAACTTTCCCTTCTGCGAGGTGATGCATGAGGCCAGAGCAGGCCCCGTAGTGTGTCACGTAGCCCAACCACTCTCTCAAAAGCGATAACAATTCCTCTGGCCATTTTAAGTTGCAAACACAGTCCCCATTTTTCCTTTAAAATGGTGTAGTTCAATGTATGAGCCAACACTTCCATCTTAAGTCAAAAGTAAGACCTATGTCAACATATGTAACCTGCAAACACCACACATACACCCTGCTAGTCGAAGTCAGCTACAGGCTGTAGACATGGACACCTGCATGAGGCAGGAGGAGATGGCAGGCTCTTCACTTCTCACCTTCCCCTTGGTCCCCAGCTTTCTAGTGACTTTAGGATTGGAATGAAAATTAAGGAGAGAGGGAGAAAGAGAGAGAGGAGAGAGACATTGATCAGTTGCCTCCCGTACATGCCTTGACCAGGAATCAAACCTGTAACTTTTCGGTGCATAGGACGGTGCTCCAACTAACTGAGCCACCGGCCAGATCCAATTTGTACTTTTTAATCCTTTTACCTTTTTCACCCACCCCCTCAACCCTGTTCCCATTGGGCAACCCTCAAGATGTTACCTGTATCTAGGAGGTTTTCTCAATACTGCATGCTTTTTTTTACTCTGTTTTTTAGATTCAGTTGTTGATAGATGTGTATTCATTGTCATTTTATTGTTCACCTTTTAAATCTTTTTTTCTCTAGTGCGGTAGGCATAAGGGCTGTGGTGACTTTATTTGCTTCCTATGTTAATCCATTTGGTGTTTTGAAAGTTGTGTAAGAGGGATCAGACTTTAGGTGCCTGCCATCATCTTATGGATACTGAAAGCTTCAGTTATCTTTGAGAAGGAAAATAACTTCACTCTAGAAACATCAATTAAGAATGTATGTTATCTCAAGTCATTTTCATACCCTTTTATGTCAATATTTTTCTTTGAAAGTCTTCAGGAAAAAA
The DNA here is from genome assembly GCA_007922815.1 of Macrotus californicus. Classification (NCBI taxonomy): domain Eukaryota; kingdom Metazoa; phylum Chordata; class Mammalia; order Chiroptera; family Phyllostomidae; genus Macrotus; species Macrotus californicus. Next base: position 13,223 of record VMDR010011489.1, on the reverse strand, counting down.
GTCATTTTAACATGAATAAATCAAAACAGGCAGTTTTATAGTTGTTTTAAAATGCCATTTCCCTCACCCTGTTTTATACATATCTTTTTATTTGGGTCTCATCTACAAAATGCTGAAAATTACCTGGTATTAATTGATTGTGATTCAGTGTTTGATGAATTTGGGTGTCACCCATTTGGAATGAATCAAAATTGGAATTACTGGAGCTTTGTTAGTTACTGATTACCCTTGCATAAAGAAAAGAGACAGAGAACATCTTAAAAGCTGTTTTTCTCTGGGGAATATGAGAGATAAAAATGCTAATATAAACCACAAAACTTTATGAGTTCATTTGTTCAGTGTGCACTTTTAGTTCCAGGTAATGCCAGGCTCAGTGCTTTCTCCTTGGAAAGTGCAATTTTAAAGCTATTACTGTCGTTAGGCATTATACAATATTTTTCAAATCTAATTCCATACTTAGTGTATGCTAAAGATCTGCTGATATGAAAGGAATTTAATTTTGAATTTTTGCAGTCTTCTTTAAAACACATTGCTCATTTAAACAACAAACTGAGCTGCTGAGACAAAGAGAAACAAAATGACAGCATGGGAAGGGAGCCTCTGGGTCAGACCCTAACTGTGGCTCCCACTGCTGCTGCTGACCATGGCCCTGGCTGGAGGCTTGGGAACTGCTGCAGCTGAAGAGTTCTACTCTGTTTTGGGTGATATGGTGTCTTGCCACCAGGCCTGTCAGTTGACCTAGGCCTTGCACACCTACCCTGAGGAAGAAAGTTGTGGCATGTCAGAGAGGTTGCAGGCTGTTTTCAATTTGTCAGTTTGTGGATGATAAAATTTATTTAAACTAGACCAAATTGGAATGTGAATCCGTATGTACACAAGCATATTCCCAATGTGATGAGCAATATGCTTGCCATCTTGGTTGACAGATCAGCTGCCACTTGCTGAACTGAGGCAAGAACAACTCATGTCCCTGATGTCCAAATGCACCTACTCTTCCCTCTAACTCTGGTCAAGTCATTCTGGAGTGACATCGTGGACTCTGCAGAGAGCTTCATAACCTCTTCATGGATTTTTTAGCTAAAGGCTGATGATGGAAAAATTGTTACACTCCAGGCTAAGCCTGAAATCCAGTGTGCACCACAGCTGGAGCAGGAGCCAACGAAGTTGAAGAATATCATCGCTAAGCAAAATGTCCTCAGAATTACCAATGAGAAGTTCGCAAGCACACAGGAGCTATCTTGATGATGTAGAAAGTGATGGCTTTTTAAGATGCCTCTCTCTTAACTCTGGTTGGGTTTTAACCACAATCTTGTCTCTTGGTAATGGTGTTGCTCTGGATTTGTTTACCAACTGTTGCAACAGCCGTGGGGCAGTATGTTCCCTCCAAGCAGCTGAGTATCTATGGGGACTTGGAATCTGGGAATGAACAAAAGCTAAACAGATACCCAGCTTCTTCTCTTGTGGTTGTTAGATCTGAAGCTGAAGATCATGAAGAAGCATGACCTCTACCTACGAAAGTAAACCTTGCTCATTTGGAAATTTAAGCTTTTTTTAAAAAAAGACAAGTATAATAGATATTTAAATTTTCATTTCTCACAGAGCTTTTAAAATTGTTTTTTTTTTTTTTTGGCTATAGTGCTTCAAAGTCACTATAAAGTGAAAATAAAGTTACCTGAATCTGTGGGGAGGGCAGGGCAGGGAAAACCATTGCTCATTTGCAAGGAAAGTTACTTGACTCTAAGTGAGATAAAAAGATGCTTCAAAATGCATATACCTCTTTAAAAAGAATATATTTGTAACCTTAATAAAAATGTTAATATTTAACATTAGGTTTGTTCAGAGATTATTCTCATAGAGCATGACTATGCCAATTATTTTCTAGCATCTTTTATAATAGTTTTAACACATTAAAATATTCAGAACATTATCTCTATAATAAATGTTCCATTTATACTGCCTTCCCCTCCAAGAAAATTAGCATTTCTGTATCATAGAAGAAGCTGTCTGATGCACTCTAACAATCATCCAACAGTTCAAGTCAACAGAAAGCTATCGACTCATATTAAGTGTGAGGTGCTGCAAAGGATAGAAAGGCAAATGCAGAATGTGCCCCACTTTAAGGAGTCTACAGTTTAAAAGGAGATGATCAAGGACATAAATAGTTAAAAATTGTGTGAATATGAATCTTACTACTAAAGGGAGAAATAATGTATTAAGGAAGTACAAAAGAGATACAGATCACCTCCGAAAAGGGAGATGAGGAAAGGATTTAAAGAGAGGTAGGCCTGCCCCTGAGGCCAAAGGTCCAGGACAAGCAAATGGGCCTCTTTCTCCAAAAAAACTGGGGGTGGTTTCCATCTGCTGTCTCCTCTGTGCCCTGCCAAGGGGGGTGGCCAGCCAAGAACTGTTTCCTCACTTGTTACAGTCCCATGGGATCCAAGAACACAAGCACCCTTGGCCTCCAGTGCCAGGTGATCAAGGGGCATTTTCTGGATGGCACTCTTGGGCACATCCCAGGATTCCCTTACATCCCTCTTGTGGAGAGCATGACCAGTAAAATGGCATTGGTCTGGTCAAGACAGCATAAAGTATACAAAACAAAGTGGAGTCACTCCTGTCAACCAAGATGGCTGCCAGAAAGCCATGACACTTTGGTTCAAGAGGGAAACTACCTAAGTGATGCTGGACACATCTGGCAAGGAGGCATACCTAAGATATCTGCACAAGTGACCAGAACAGCCATGTCTGCAGAGCAGGACCACCCACAGATAGACTCCTGGGGAAAGTCCCCACTTGCCATCAGGGATTCCAAGACTGTTATCAAGAGCTCCAAAGGGGTGGAGTACACTATCCACAAAGATACAGCTGAGGCAGGCTCCAGACCACAGCTGAGACAGCCGAGCTCCACACCCCAGAGTGCTGCTCCACGCCACGCTGATCTCCCTTGGCATCAGCTGCCAGAAGCTCTGCCCTGCTGGACTGAGGACTTCATCTGCCCTGCTGCCCACCTGGCTCCAGAGATCCTCCCTTGTAAGACGCTGATGACTTCCCTGCCCACTGTGCTGTCTCCCGGACCTGCAGACTGAGACTCTGGGACTCAGGTTCATTATTTATTTCCCTTTGATTGCTGTATGTCTATTATATTTCTCTTGGACTGTTAGGGTGTGAGCAGGATATTAATATATACTGATGTTCTACTCTGAGTGAACCCACCTTCAATAAAAACTGAGGAACAGCATACCTTGTGTGATTCTTGTCTATTCTTTGGTGTCTGGTTGCTCAGCAGGCAGCTAGCCAAGCAGTTGCCCAGCTGACTGATAGGAAAGACTATATTGTGAACATATGCTTGTGACACCCCTTCATGTCACCTCCACGTTTGAATGTTGTTTGTGTGAATCTCTGCCCAATTCAGGGAAGTGTTCTCTCCTATGCACAACGGATTTCACTTTCCTACTACACACACCTTCACAGTAGTTCTCTGCCGGTAAGTTCTTTTTCATCCCCACTCCATCTCCAATTCAGGCAGGGCTAGGCTAGACTGGGTTGAGTGCCTCAGGAAAAAGATGGGTTAGGAAAAAACAGAAAAGGAATTTTATTTAGGCTTGAGTTCCCAGTCTTGAGCCTGAAGGAAACAGAGAAGGCTCCAAGTGTAAGCAAGAGACTTGGAAGACCTTGAGATGGATCAGGGAGGAATTGCCGTCCTACGGCCAACGTTTTCAGCGTTGGAGAAGAGGGAGAGTCAGAGGAAAAGGGCGGATGCTGCTGAGTGTTGGAGAGTAGGGTCCTGAACTGCCTCCCTCCTGGCCCCACAGTGGGAATTCTCAGGCTCAGAGGGAAGCTAGAACTCCCTGGTTTGTTCGTGGGGTGCAGGAGCTGAAAGGATCTGGGCCCCCTTCTGAGAGGAGCCCTAGGAAAGATGGAAAGAAATGTCTGGAAGTCTGTCTAGGCAGAAAAGGCCCAACCATGCACAGGAGCTGCCACATATTTCTTGAGCTTATAAGGGTGTTAATTCCTCCTTTTCTTAACCAACAGTTGCTTATTTTTGTGTGCAAAGTAATGGCTTATTTTGTGTGTAACTCTCTTCGCTGAAAGGAGATACAGTTTCAAGAATTCCTAATTCAATTGTGAGGCTAATACATTTACATTTGGAGTCACAGACATGATAGAGAAAGGATACAAAGAAAACACCATCATATAAGTTCAAAATAAAATCTCAAACTCCACATAAAAAGCTCTTAATTCTCTAAGTCACTTTCTATAAAGTTGAAATTTAATTTCACTTGAGAAAGAAAAGAAACCTGTTGTTTAATTCTTGGAGGAAGCAGAGATGATCTCACATTTTACTATAAGCAGACTAGCTGGCATTTAACCAAAACTTGAGAGACAAGAAAATCTTAAGAATCCCTTTCTATAGCAACCTTTTTCTGACTTTTCTGTTCTTCCACTCATCTGCCCTGTCTAAAGGGAGGTGAATTCTTTTGAAGTACATTATCCCCAGTTTTTGTCATGTTGCTATGGCTGAATGGATAACTATTTACAAAACACAACTATACAGTGTTTTCTTATTTCCATGTTTTCTTCTTGCTGGAAAACAGAGCTTTATGACAGTTGTGCAATGTGCCTGTGGCGCATTCATCAGCACTGCCTCGCTTCCAGACTTTCCAACAGTTTTTGTCTGTTTCACACTCAAGACAAGGCCATCCATCAAAGGAGGACTTTCACAGCCCAGTGAAAATTCTACTTCTTTTTTTCACGTGGTCTCCATCCCAAATGACTCAAAGATACTCCTTTTTAAATTCCATCTACCTAGCGAAGAACTACCTTTGTAGCTGACCAAAGACTTGGACAGTTTTCTGGAGGTGGCTCGTGATGGACTGTACGTAGAGCCCAGGAGGAAGGGCTGTGTGTGCTATAGAACCCAGATCTGGGTCTCCACGGAGCTTAGAGTCTGCTGAGACCAAGTCTACATACCGAAAGCACTTCGTGAAAAGTTGATATTAATTTTGTAATGAAAACTAAATGAAATTACAGGGTAAATAGCTGAAGGAACAGAGAATAAGAGTGCTTTAGATGAGGTGCTTTGAGGAGGCTCCCTGAGAACTTCGGCAAAACAATTTTTAAATGTTTCTGCCACCCATATGCTCCGGAAGATATCTGAGTGGTGTCAAGGGGAATATATGGTCTGTTTCGAAAGTCTTCATATTCTGGAAGAACATTGCTGTCTTAAGATTGGGCAATTAAGACTGAACAATTGAATCTGATCCAAAGTGAAGAAACACACTGCTATAATTTTTGTAAGGCTGTGACTTGGGTGAGTGAATATATATCTTTCAGGCCAGTTAATAGCTCCTGAGCACTCTCCAAGTTAATATTTTTTCTTGAAATTATCTTTACATGGAGACAGTCCAGGTTTGTGCGTGTTCTGTGGCTAAGTTCTGGTTTTCATTTTCTTGTAAATAAACTTTTTTTTGGTGAATGCTATTTAATGCACACAATAAATCCAATGGGATGGTGGAATTTGGAATTTGCATGTTGACAAATGAAAAAGAAGTGGCTATAAATGAAAATAGGTGAACATGATATGATTGTGATTATCTTTTTCTGAGGGTTATACATTCTGTTTAAGGGCTGAAAACCACCCAGTGGGTCCATTTACTTGGAATATGATATAATACTTAAGAGTATGCATCTCAGTTCTGACCCTAAAGAAGTTTCTTCACAGCTCTGAACTTTGACTTCCTTCTAACAATTGGGAAAACAAGAATATTTACCTCTATATAAGTTATTATATGAATGAAATGAAATAATTCATGCAAAGCACTTAACAAACTTCCTGGCATATAATTAGTGCTCAAAAATAACAATAAAAAAATAACATTATTATTGATGAAGGAATACTAAGACGGCTCATCCTGTGTATTCTTGTTTCTGATCCTTTCTTCACACTATTCCTCCTGCATAGAGTACTCTAACCCTCGCTCTTGGTTCACTTAATATTCTAGGCATTCAAAGATATGCTCCAGTTCCACTGTGAATTTTTTTTCCCAGCTGCTTTAGCCTGACTTCTTCTTTGTCTGAACTCTAATTGCATTTTCAATCTCAAGTGTGGTAGTTAAATGCAAGAAGCCAGACCATCTGGGTTTGAATCTTGGCTTCGCATCCGTGAAAGAGAAGGGTGAATTAGAAGAGAAAGGATCTCTCTAAGCTCCTCTTAACACCTGGCATTAAAAACCTAGCATGGGGAATCTTAAGACATGGCACTCAGTCATGAACGGAAAAGTTTTCTTGTTCTGTCTAGTAAGGGTATAACTTCTTCCTATTTTCATGAAGAAGCTGAAAAAAAATCCTTTGAACTATATGTCATGAAGTGTTTGAATGAAATATTTTTTGTCAGTATGCATTGCTGATTCTGCTAGGCTAACCTTAGTTGCTTGGATACAGAAACACTGAAATCATTTCTAATTGGAAGGAGAACATGTAGGAGAGAGTCTATTTCCTTCGCTTCCAGAAATCCAGAGTAAACATCATCTTCCAAACTTATTTCTGGGGTTTTCACCTCTAACTATACTAAGGCTTAAGTAATGTCATATGAAGTCCCAAGAAATACATGTGGTTCCAGGAAAAGTGAGGTGGGGTCTCTGTAACACCATACATTTGAAGGATTGAAAATATTGTTTATCAAAGGGACATTTTCACCTATGTAGATATTTGATATTGAGTATATTTTTTTAGATATTCTGGGGAGGAATAATGGTGAGTAAAATACACCCAAATGATGGCTAATGATCTTGTATCAGAGTCACCAGAGAGAGAGCTATAGTAAAGGAAAACGTCTTGCTTTTAATTCCAAGGCAGACTGTACCTGTGGTTTGCATTTTTATGAGATCCTTAGAAAACCATTTTCTAATTGTATTTGTGGGAGTAGATTGTAATGTGAATTGTTAAACTCTGAACAAAACAAAGAATAAAATCACTCTGAACTAAATGTGAGATGTAGAAAACCCTTATCCACAAATATATCTCTGTGTGTTCCCCACGCACTCCTGTGAAGACTGACAAATAAACCCTGGTAGACCATTTGGCAATAAAAATGCTTAGGACAAAAAAGAAAACACAGGAGTAGAATAAGCCCATTATATTGCAACTTAATTGGCCTAATCCAAAGGCACAAGCCAATGTGACTCCAGAAAGCAGCATCATGAAGTATTATTTAAAGCTGTTTCTTTTGAACCAACAGCTCCTAGGAAACTTGGGTTAAATAAATGAGAATAAATAATGATAAAAAAGGAAAGTCAGATCAAAGAGAAACATCAAAAATAATGAGGCTAGCTGCACTTAGACCCACTTGGAGACACTTCTGCTCCATGGGTTTCAAGGTTAAAGAGAGTTCGGCTTGCAAAGCCCTGGCGTGATAGCAGTCAGTGACCACTGAACATGGAGAGAAGGGTTTTTACTTTGCAGCCCCCGTGGGGACCACAGCAGGGCTTGGAGTTCAGCTGGATCCACTTCACAGGTATGTTTCATCCCTTCAAGGAAGATCAGCAGAAGGGGTAAGGACAGAAAGGCCAAAACAGCAATGCCGTTGTGATTATTCCCTGGAGGATTAACCAAATTTCTGTACTTAAAGGTCAAATGCTTTTGCTGAAGAAATAACATGTTCCTACTTCTCTTGAAGGTAAGTTTTAGATTTTATTCATCAATGTTTTGTCTTATTTAGTGCTTACTCTATGCCGTGAAGTATACTAGACATTTTGGAAACAAGATATACACACAATCCCTGCACCCAGGAACGCTATAATCAAGGGGTGTCAAGCTCACTTTCACCAGGGCCACATCACCCTCATGGTTGCCTTCAAAGGGACGAATGTAATTTTCAGACTGTATAAATGTAACTACTCCTTAACTAGGGGCAAGGAGCTCAGCACTGCCGCAGGGTAGAAAGAAGGTGCCGGGCCTGGATAAAACAAGGTGGAGGGCCGGATCCGGCCTGTGGGCCTTGTGTTTGCCACCTGTGGACTGTAATCAAACACACTGAACAGTTGGAAGATAAAGCAGGACGCTAATTTGTGAGGCACAAAATGAAACATTCACAAAGTTAGAGCATTTGATTTGGGATGAGTTGACAAGGAAGCTTCCAGGGAAGGGTCATGACCTGTGACAGACTTCAAGTGTCATTGCAAGACTATATTAGGAAATATACAGTAATTAGAAAATCAATAACATTTTCTCATGCTTATTATTTCCTGATTCCAATTCTTTGCTCGTGATATTCTTTCCGGGCTGGAGTGTTGCTCCTGCCAATGCCATCACTTTTTTCAAAATCTGGCTCAGAGCACACCTCTGCAGGAAATCCATCCTTCTAGTTCCTTTGTACTTTATTATTTTCAATTATTGCATCTGACTGTGCCAGTTGTCATTTTAGCTGTTTTTGTGTCATTGGCTAGCAGGGTGTGCTGATTTTGCTGAACTTAAACTACTAATGAGCAAAAATGTGGCACTTTATTTGTTTTATATTATCTGTTGTTAATATTTTCCTTCTACTGTTTTTGAGCCTAGAAGGTTGCTTGTCTCATGTGTTTTATTGTTCTGAACTTTTCTATTTCTCCCTCTGTTGCTTCCCCTTATTTTTGTTATTTTTTAAGATTTTCATTATTTACTTTTAGATAGAGGTTAAAGGAGGGAGAAAGAGAAGAAGAGAAACGTTACTGTGCAGTTACCTCTCATTTGCCCCCTACTGGGGACCTGGCCTTCAACCCTGGCATGTGTCCTAACTGGGAATCGAACCAGCAACCCTTTAGTTCGTAGGCCAGTGCTCAATCCACTGAGCCACAGCAGCTGGGGCTGTTTCCCCTCCTTTTAAATGGGGACTTATTTTCTGGGTTTTTCTTGTTCTGTTCCCTTCTGCTACTTGGATATAAACTTTTACTTTGTCTCTGTTGTCCCAAACTTGCTCAATATTTTTAAATCTGCTTTTTTTGAAGTATAATTTACATATAATAAGTTGCAAAATTTGATGTTTTGACACATTCATACAATATTGTAACTGCTGTCACAATCGTGATCTAGAACATTTTGTCACCCTGAAAGTTCCCTCAAGTCGTTTTGGTGGCATACCCCTTTCCCTTCCCCCAGCAACTTTTGATGTGATTCTGTCAGCAGTTTGGTCTTTTCTAAAGTTCTGTACAAATGGGATTGTATAGCGTGTAGTCAGTCAGTCCACTGTTAGAGCTCATGTTCTTTATCCGCACCTATTGCCTCTCTTTACAAGACAGAAAATGGTGAAGTAGTTGAAATAAGTTGAAAATGAACACATTGCCCAGGATTGCCTCTTGGCTGCCAAGGGAATCCAATTTGACCCCTATCAGACCCAACAGCCGTATTAATAATCAGTAAATTAGAAAAACTGGGGCAACTACTATTAATAATTATAAACAACTGAGAGAGATCATGGGGAGCCACAAAAGAGTAAAATATGTTTCCTGCCTTCTAGAGCTAGCTGGTAATAGGAGAGATAGGAAAAGAGCAGAAGTAACTCTACTATGCCAGGAAGTAAGGGAGAGGCAGTACAGTCAAAGCATTCTGGGAGTTCAGGAGAGGAAGAAAGCATATTGAACTAGAGGACTGGAAAAATCTTTTTAAAAAGATTTATTTTATCTTGAACTTGAAAAATGATGAAGGTTTCAAAAACAAGGATGTTGTGGGGATTTTCATGGGGAGACAGCAACCTGGGTGTGGACGTGGGATAATTGTCTCCCAAAGATGTCCGTGTCCCAGTGCCTGAGACCTGTGAATCTGTTGCCTTATATGGCAAAACGTTCTGGGCAGTTGTGATTAAGTTAAGGGTCTTGGAATAGAGAGGTTATCCTGGGTGGACCCCATGTAATCACAAAGGTCCTTAAGGGATGCAGAAGGGTCAAGGTACAGAAGGAGATGTGATGACAGAAGCAGAGGGGAGAGAGAGACAGAGAGAGATATTCCTGAAGCTGCTGTATAACTAACCTTGAAGATGAAGGAAGGGGCCATGAGCCAGAGATGGCTGGGCCTCCAGAAGCTGAAAAAGGCAAGAAAACAGGTTCTCCCCTCTAGAAGGAAGAGCCTCTAGAAGGAAGGCACCTCTGCTGACACCTTGATTCAGTCTGTAAGACCCATTTCTGACTTCTCACCTCTAGAACTGGAAGACAATACATTTATGTTTTTAGGCTCCTAAGTGATAATTTGTTACAACAGCAACAAGAAGCTAATACAATGAGAAAGTACAACTTTATAAGGAAATAGTGAGTTTAGATGTGGTCTAAGGTATTTGTAGGGAAGCGGTGGGAAACAGGGCTGAATCTGTAGGTTTGGAAAAAGATCATCGGATCTGGGCATATAGTGAACACTCATAACTATTTGTTAAGTGCATTTTTTACATGTTATTATGGCTTGAACTGTGTCTCCTTCAAATTCATATGTTAAAGTCCCAACCTGCTAGTATCTTAGAATGTGACCTTACTTGAAATAGGATCCCTGTGGATGTGATTAGTTAAGATGAGGTAACATTAAAGGTGGGCCCCCAATCCAATTGGGATTTTTATTGAAAGGCAGGATTTGGACACAGACCCATGCACAAGGAGAGCACCAGGAGAAGAAGCAAGCAAAGGTAGGTGCAGTGCTTTTAACACAAGCCAAGGAGCACCGAAGATGGCCAGCAAGTGCCCAGGAGCTGGGTGAGAGGCATGCAGCGAATCCCGCCTCACTGCCCTCAGAAGGACCCACTCATAGACGCTTTGATCTCATACTTCTAGCCCCAGAACTGTGAGATAGTTATTCTGTTGTTTAAGCCACTCAGTTTGCTAAGCCAGCACTAGGAAATAATACACATAGGAGTATATTTAGGAAAAAATGGAGAGACTGTGAAAGGGTTAAAACTTGACTTAACCAATTAATTGGATAGTGGTGGGTGGGGTGGGGTGGAGAGTAAGAAGTTGTGAGGGCTACAATGGGAATGTAACAGGATGGAAATAACTTCAAGTTAGCAAAGCAGTGCATTTTGGTGATTAAAATTTCCAAACCTAAAGTCATAGCACACAAATGCTTCAAAGGACTACAGGACAGAATATGTGAAATCATGGCTGACCTAGAAAACCCAGTCTGTGTCAGTCATTCCCAAGTGTATTACACAGAACACTGATCCCACAAAATGATCTGAAAAACATTTTTTCCAGCCAAGTAAATGAAGAAAACAATATTTTTAAGTATTATAGTCTATGAGGAGTCTTGCAAAAGATAATCGGACTTTGCATAATTGAGAACTTCCTGAACTTAAGTGAACATGCAACCCTGTTTTGTAGAACCCTATTTATATCTATGGAACATTCTTGGGTCATCTTGCTCCAGTTGTGCCCCATTCTTCAAGACCTATGTGACCAATACTGTGACAAGAGGCACATGTGGCCACTGAGCTTGGAAATCTGGCTAATCTGAATAGAGATATGCTGTGGGTGAGTATATACATTTGATTCAAAGTCTTGGTATAAAAAAGAATGTAAAATATCTCTATTTTTATATTGATTAGCATATTAAAATAATACTTTGGATATACTGTGTTAAATAAAATGTTACTCAAGTTAATTATACCTATTTCTTTAAAATTTTTAATATGACTACTAGAAACTTAAATTTATATGTGGTCATAATTATATTTCTGTTAGACAGCTCTGCTCTCAAATATCCTTTTTGCCTAGTGTTCTCTCTAATTTCTAGGTGCTCTTTAAGAACTGTGAAGGGTCTTGAGGCTTGATCCCATCTGCATACTAACAAGTTAGCCTGACACAGTTTCAAGAATGCTGGTATAAGACATGAAACTCATGGATCAAAGATAAAGGATAGTTTATTATTTATAACAATACCAGTAGCCAGAAAAACAGCCTTTTTTTTTTTTTTTTTTGCATTAGGTCCCTGGGTCCCAGTACCCATTGGCAATATGAAAATACCTACACACCTAAAGGGTGGCATTACAGGAGAATTCTGAGTTTAGGAAACCCAAATCTAATCTATAATGATCAGTTAGCATGCCTAGCCTTTGTCCCAGAGGGATGCATTATCTTTACTGTATTGGATGGTAAGCATGTCTCTCCTTTGCCCTGGAAGGTGATACTGTATCTTCTAAGAGTGTAAGTAAGCCTGTGCTGTGCTCTGAATGGAGACACTGTCATTGCTACACAACTAAGATAACCTGGAACAAAGAGGAATCACTGCCTTGCTCACAAGATGAAACACATTTCTTTATATGTATTCCTTGATGACCTTTCCTCCCCCCGCTCCTGCTACCCCCTCCCCCCTCCCCTCTGGTTACTGTCAGTTTGTTCCTTATTTCAATGTCTCAGGTTATATTTTGCTGGCTTGTTTGTTTTGTTGATTAGGTTCTACTCATAGATGAGACCATATAGTATTTGTCTTTCACCGCCTGGCTTATTTCACTTAGCATAATGCTCTCCAGTTCCATCCATGCTGTTGCAAAGGGTAGGATCTCCTTCTTTCTCTCTGCTGCGTAGAATTCCATTCTGTAAATGTACCATAGTTTTTTGATCCACTCATTGACTGATGGGCACTTAAGTTGCTTCCAACACTTGGCTATTATAAATTGTGCTGCCATGAACATTGGGGTGCATAGGTTCTTTTGAATTGGTGTTTCAGGGTTCTTAGGGTACAATCATAGTGGTGGAATTGCTGGATCAAAAGGCAGTTCCATTTTTAGTTTTCTGAGGAAATTCCATACTGTTTTCCACAGTGGCTGCACCAGTCTGCAATCCCACCAACAGTACACTAGGGTTACCTTTTCTCCACATCCTCTTCAACACTTGTTGTTTGTTGATTTGTTTATGATGGCCATTCTGACCTGTGTCAGGTGGTATCTCATTGTGGTTTTAATTTGCATCTCTCTGATGGCTAGTGATGCTGAGCATCCTTTCATACGTCTCTGGGTGCTCTGTATGTTCTCCTTGGAGAAGTGTCTGTTCAGGTCCTTTGTCCATTTTTTAATTGGGTTTTTGGTCTTCCTGGAGTGGAGTCATGTGAGTTCTTTATATATTTTGGAGATCAAACCCTTGTCTGAGGTACCATTGGCAAGTATATTTTCTTATGCAGTTGGTTCCCTTCTTATTTTGCTGATGTTTTCTTTTGCTATGCAGAAGCTTTTTATTATGATGAAGTCCCATTTGTTTATTCTTTCCTTTATGTCCCTT
>VMDR010011488.1:0-28383 GCA_007922815.1 Macrotus californicus | reverse complement strand
ATAAGTGAAATAAAGGAAAATGTACAGGGAACCAACAGTGATGGGAAGGAAACCAGGACTCAGATCAATGGTGTGGACCAGAAGGAAGAAAGAAACATTCAACCAGAACAGAATGAAGAAACAAGAATTCAAAAAAATGAGGAGAGGCTTAGGAACCTCCAGGACGTCTTTAAACATTCCAACATCCAAGTCATAGGGGTACCAGAAGGAGAAGAGGAAGAGAAAGAAATTGAAAACTTATTTGAACAAATAATAAAGGAGAACTTTCCCAATCTGGCCAAGGAAATAGATTTCCAGGAGGTGCAGGAAACTCAGAGAGTCCCAAATTAGTTGGACCCAAGGAGGAACACACCAAGGCACGTCCTAATTACATTAACCAAGATGAAAGATAAGGAGAGAATCTTGAAAGCAGTAAGAGAAAAGGAGACAGTTACCTACAAAGGAGTGCCCATAAGACTGTCAGCTGATTACTCAAAAGAAACCTTATAGGCAAGAAGGGGCTGGAAAGAAGTATTCCAAGTCATGAAAGGCAAGGACCTACATCCAAAATTACTCTATCCAGGAAAGCTATCATTTAGAATGGAAGGGCAGATAAAGTGCTTCCCAGATAAGGTCAAGTTAGAGGAGTTCATGATCACCAAGCCATTTCATTTTATTACATGAAATATTAAAGGGACTTATCTAAGAAAAAGATAACAAATATGAGCAGTAAAATGACAACAAACTCACAGTTATTAACAACCACATCTAAAACAAAAACAAAGCAAACAACTAGAACAGGAACAGAATCACAGAAATGGAGGTCACATAGAGGGTTATCCTCAGGGGAGTGGGTGGGGAGAGAGGGGGGAAAGGTACAGGGAATAAGAAGCATAAATGGTAGAAGAGAGACAGGGGGAGGTTAAGAATAGTATAGGAAATGTAGAAGCCAAAGAACTTATATATATATATGACCCATGGACATGAACTAAAGGTGGGGGAATGTGGGTGGGAAGGGGTATGCAGGGCGGAGGGGAATAAAGGGAAAATGGGACGACTGTAATAGTATAATCAATAAAATATATTTAAAAAAATAAAAAAAAATAAACCTTCAAAAAAAAAGCTGAAATGCCATTCAAGTCAAGCTGGGTTTTATTGGTTCTCTCATAGACCAGCCTGTGGAGATTTGTCCCATTGGTGCACTTTTCCCTAGTAACTGGGATTCCTACCTGTATTGGAAGGCCTGCAGTTCCATGTGCTGTCTTTGCAACTTTGAGCCTCGCTGGGCTCCAGAGATCTACCAGGAGTTCCCCTGCTCTCAGTGAATACGCCCCCTCCAGCTGCAAGGCTCCCTGCCCACCTAGTACTCCAGTCAGCCCCATTAGGGGCACCTCTCCCAGTCCTCAACCTAATGGGTTTTGCCTCCCAACCCACGAAATTGTCCCAAGTAATCATGTCTTCCCATGGTAACCAAAGGTCATCTCACTCTCTTGTCATTGTCAAGCCTGCCTCCCACTGCCCTGCTGGTTCACGGTTCCCAAGTGCGACTGTGTGGTATGTGGTATCCTCCTCGGGCTGTTGGGAGTCTCCTCTGCCCAGGCCAGGCATGGGTGTTAGTCATCCTGTGCTGTCTAGGGCGGGAGCCCCTCCTCCCGTGGGGTGGATGGGAGGCAATCAGGACAGTGGTGACCAGAGTGGCCTCAGTGCTGTCCCCATGGCTCCTTGTACCTCTGCTCCTTGTCCTTATGTGCCAGAGCACTTTCTGTTTGTCCTCATAATGTTGCAGATATTTAGTTTCTTTTGGAGAATGATACATTTTTTCTCATGCAGATCTCTATCCTGTCCCTTCCAAGGCTGCTGGTTTTCACTTGCTCAGAGGGTTTTGTTGGCATAATCCTGTGTTGAGCAGGACTTTATAGTTTCAGGAGTCAGCGACGCTCAAGGATGTGTGTGGATTTCACCTGGGAAGAGTGGATTCATCTAGCCTGTGCTCCAAGGAAGCTGTGTGGGAACAGGACACCAGAGAACTACAGGAATGTGCTCTTGCTGGGTGAGGACTTTCCCCTGTTCCTCACCTTCTCCCACCACTATTGGCCTCTCACTCAGCCTGGGAGATTCATGTATTTGGACTGGAAATCCTGGGTACTGTGGGTCATTGTTTTAGGGTAGCTGCTTGGTGTCTCCTCTTTCCAGGTGAAAGGTCTTTTCTGTAGAGAATTGGAGAATGGGAAACACAGCAGCCCACCTCCCTTTGATTCAGAAGCCCTGAAGGGGAAGGGATAAGGACTTGTGCTGGAAGTGGCTTTTATACTCAGTTCAGAACACAAATGCAGTGTCTTTACTCCCAAGCAGGGCATCAGCGTTCCAGACCAGATGTGGTTTCTCAGCTGGAGCGAGGACGACTGAGGCAGATGCAAAAGGACTCCCAGGGGCATCTCTGTAGGTAAAGTGTCATTGTTGTTACTTGAGTGTGTCACTGGGGAAGAAGTCACTCCAGAGATTGCTGGGTCTGTTGGGGAGACCTGCATGTTTGATGTGTGTTCTCTCAAACATCTCCTGTGACTGGTGCCACACCTCCTCCCCAGTGTGGCTTGTCCTTGCCTTGGTGACACTGTTTGGGATAAATGAGTGCTGCACTGCCTGGGACATCCTGGAAAGGAAGTAAATATTAGTGATTGTTTCCCTTTTCTCTCTCACTCTGCTTTATTCTCTTTGTTCCCTGGTATGGGTCTGTCTTAGCTATAACCTGTATCTATAGCTTCTTTTCCCCGATAACTAACATTTCTCTTCCTCTGTGTTATATTGGTGCTTTACAGTCTTCACTTAAAGACCAATGAAAATGACTTCAGCTGTGTTTTATTACCAGTAACATTACATTTTCTATATTTTCTTTCTCATTTCAAAGTGTGTAGTCTGTATCAACTGCCTATTCAGTCCCATTCTCCTCTAAAAACTTAAAACTTAGTCTTTATTATCTGGTTTCTAATCCACTTCACAACTGAAATTTCTCTTTCAGATGTTATTACTGACTCTCTGAAAAAAAATGTGTTCTACACCTTTATATGTGCTCTGCTCAGTGTGAAAGTGTTGGTCACCACTTCTTTTTATACATTTTTAAAATTATGAGATAGGCAAGTAATTTTTGATCTGGTTAGTGTACAGCTATGGATATATAATGCAATTAAAAAAAAGTCAGTGAAAGAACATATTGATAGGAAAGAAAATAATCTAATGAACATTGTTTCTGGTTTCCAGTAAGCTTTCTAAGGACTGGGATTCTGGAAGAATCACTGGGCAAAGGGTACTTACATTTTTAGGGCCCTTGCTATGTATTGCCCAGCTTTGGATATGATGCTTTTTAATGCTAATTTATTAGGTATAAAATGATCCCTTCATGAGCTTTAGTTGCCTTTATTACAGATCTGTGTGGATTTGATTACTATTGCTATTTGTACTTACTCTTATATAAATAACCTATTTCTTCAACTGATGTTTTTTTGAGCACTAGACCTTATTCCTAGCACTGCATATACAGCAGTAACCAAAACAGGCAGTTTCCCTGTGGAGCTTGTAGTCTAGTGAGGGAGATAGTAAATTAAGTAAATTACTAAAGGGAAACAGCAGGGAGGGGGAAGGGGCAGGAGAGGGAGGGAGGCAGGGTGGGAGGAATGAGTGTTTCAGTCATGGTGCTGTGGGGGGAGCTATAAGGGTTAACAGTGAGATATATATATATATATATTTTTTTTTGCAAGGAGGCCTTTCCTCTGAGGTGACTGATGGGCCCCGAGGGGGGCACTCTAGGCACAGGGGACAGCAGGTACAAAGACCTACCTGCAGGGGTTGCATGATGTTTGAAGGGAAGAGTGCAGGGAGATGTGAAGATTTTCTTAAACTTTCTTTCAGTTCTTCTGTAAAAAAATGTATTTCTACTGTCTTTTTAAAAAAAATTTCTGTGAGTCTTCTCATTCTCTGCATGTTCCTTTTATTGGGTTGGCCACAAAGTTTTAGTAAGATGGCTCTGGTAGTGCTTAGTTGTCTTTAACTTCATTTGAAACAATTTTGTTAGATTATGTTGTGACAGCTGTCATATCAGCGTGCATTAAAAAAAAAACTTCCAAAATTGGTGAATTTTTATGCAGCCATTTTAATGCCAAAGATGGAAGAAGATACACAACATTTTCAGTGTATTATGCTTTATTATTTCAAGAAAGGTTATGTCCAATGCAACTGAAATGCATAAAGAAGATTTGTGCAGTGTATAGAAAAGGTGCTGTAGCTGATGGAATGTGCCAAAAGTGGTTTGGGAAATTTTTTGGTACTGTTGACATTTTGGTCAAATGTTTCTTTGCTGTGGGGCTGTCTTATGCACTGGAAGATGTTTGCAGCACCCCTGGTCTCTACCCACTAGAAACCAGTAACGGGAGGTAGCTGACATCCTCAAAATAGCCAAATCAACAAAGTTATTGGTGAAGATGAAAAGTCTTTTATTTTATGGAGAAAGCCATGTGGACCTTTTGGCCAACCATACATAGCTGTCTATTTTAATGCATTCATTACCTTGTCTGTGTGAGGGTATTTAAATTATTTGGGTTTGTGTGTTTAGCATTTTTTCCCTTGTTCCCTACATTTGGTGGGTTTATATAGGCTTTTTTCAGTATTCCACTGTCATTTTGGTGGTTTTTCTGGAGGCAGCAGAGGCAAACACATGTATTCTTGATACTTTGTTTTCCTCTTCCATTTCTTTCTTTTTTTTTTTAAAGATTTTATTTATTTTTTTAAGAAGGGAAGGGAGGGAGAAATAGAGGGAGAGAAATATCAATGTGTGGTTGCCTCTCGCACACCCCCCACTGGGGGCCCGGCCTGCATTCCAGGCATGTGCCCTAGACTGGGAATCGAACCAGCGACCCTTTGATTTGCAGGCGGGCACTCAACCACTGAGCCACACCAGCCAGGGCTCCTCTTCCATTTCTTAACCTGTCTTCAGACTTCTCCATCGGGCTGGATCCTACAGATTCTTTACTTGTTTGTGACTGCATTTCACCTTCTGTTTTCTTTGTCTCTTTGGAAGCCTGTGAGGCAACTAGTATGTAGGCTCAATGAGTTGTCATGATTGAGCTTACTTCTCTTTATACCCTCTACCTGGCACATTTCCTGCCAGAGGAGGTGTTTACTATATGTTTGTTGAGTGACTATTGAATGACATCCAGTAGAATTTTTAGAAATCAGGTGAAAAGACAGATTTGAGAGTTATATGTATGACATATCAATTTGTCTTGTTAATTATCTATCAGGAAGGGTGAATGATAGGGCAAAACAGTGAGGACGGAACCGCAAAGAACAATAATGTTTGGCTGGCAGCCAAGGATGCTCTAGCAAAGGTGACAAGGAGTCGTCAAAGTAGGAGGAATTTTGGGAGAGCTGGGCCAAAGAAGAGAGAAAAGTAGAGGGCGAGTGCACCAGTGCCAAGAGGGAAAGAGAGGTGGTCTGTGACCCTGGGAAGAGCACTTCTGGTGTGAGGGAGGCATGCCATGGTTGAGAGCAGACTGTCATTTCAACAAGGTTAGCTTTGAGGAAAAGGAAGAAAGGGCAAGATCTGAAAGAAGTCAGAGGTCGGGTGCCTCTGGTTTGTTTCCACCCAGGAAGAGATTTGACTGTATTTACAAGAGCAGAGGTATGCCCTGCCAGAGCATAGGCTGATCCTCTGTGGGTAGAAGAGGCCTTAGCAGTTCCTTCGGACATCGGGAAATGAACAGGCTGGAAGAGGAAGAGCTAAAGGGGGTGGAGAGATGTGCTAGATGGGCAGCAAGCTCTGAGGGGCCTGAGACCTCTTAGAATTGCCCTTGGCCATGGCTGAGGCCTGGGGAAGTCCTCACCATGTGTTCTGGGGTGGGCTGGGGGCACTGCTGGAGACCAGAGCAGTTACAAAGGAGACACTGAGTGTGTAGAGCAGGACACACGATGATGTGCAAACTGCAGAACTTCCTTCCAGAATTCCTTCCATGTTTCTGCTGCATTAAGCCACCACTTCATCTTACTGTGCTGTCCAAAGCCAAGACAAGGAAGCACAGCTTGAGTGCTGTGCTTGGCTCTTGCCTGGCCATCATCTGATGTGCTCCTCACAACACTCCACAGGGGAGGTGTCTCAGCCCCTCTCAGGGAGGACACAACTTCAGAGAGGTGAGGTCACATGCCAGCATCTGAACACAGGCTTTTTTGTTTTGTATGTTTTGTCTTGGAGTTTAGCACTCATTTTTAAAAAAAATCATTATTTTCTTTCGTTGCCTTGCTGTGACTTCTTGTTTCCTAGTATACTTAGTGAAAATGGAACTTCTCCATCCTGGTCTAATATTCTTTTTAGATGATTGTTTTCTGTTCCTGTGCTAGTTTTCATGTGTACAGTTGTTGAGTGCTTCATTAGATTTTGCTATTTTATCAAAGCTGAGTACAAAATGTAAATTTAGAAGTGCTATTTTTGGAGACAGTATTATTGCTAGTAAACTAGTTAATGTTGAAATAAAGATGGAAATTATTAGTAATGTAGAAAATTTTTAGCCTTCCATCAGTGGTTGTTGGACTTAAATCAGCTGAGGTTTGGTTTTGAAGGAAACAAAAGTTAAGAACATGTATAAAATGTTAGAACTCTATTATCAAATATCATGCCTAAAAAAATAAGGTACAGTTAGAGAGTCTGTAACATTTAAAGCTCTCCAGGAAGCTACTGTTAACTACCACTGCACCCAGAAACCTAGTTTGTGTTTCATACATGATTTTGTATCATCCTCAGAGATGTACTGGATTACTATGTGTACATGTGTGTATGTGTAAATATATATGTGTATACACAACACAGAGAATTTATATCCTGTTACAGAGTCCCTGTCTACCTCATGCTAACATGAACCTCACTAATGTTTAGTAGACACATGTCTTTGCTTCCATTAATAGGAAAACTGATGTAAAAGACTATAAAAATGTAGCAGGGTCCAAAAGCTTGTTCATCCTTGCCCAGGGTGACCAGCCCTGCCCCCGAGGCATCCACAGAGGACATCCACACTGCATGTCCTCTGTCTGGGTTGCTTTCCTTTCAGTAGGCTTGTGACTCCTTCTCAGTCCCTGAAGTCCTTGCTTCAGTCACTTTTTCAACCCTAACCCTAACCTTTGTGTAAACTGAATACTTAATATTTCAGGACTGCTATAAGAGTGCTGTGATTGTTGAATCTTTCATATTTAAGAAGGTACTTCAGTTTTCTCTGTACAAGTGTAGAGTACTGGCCAAGTTTAAGTCCTGAGTCACATCAGCCAGTTTTAAAAAAGTTTTTAGGTAATTGATTTTTTTATTAGGGGAGAAAGTCTTCAGAATTAAATTTTAAATTAGGTCTCTAAATTTCATGAAGATAAATTGAATCTTACTACTAAGTTTTCTGTAGTACATAATGATGTTTAAACTTAAAATGATTAATATCTTTCAACATAGAAAATGTTTTGTTCTCCTTTTTTAAAATGTTATGTATAAAGAAGAATGTATAAGCTACATATTATTTAACAAAACTCTACATACTCTTCCAATATAAATGCTATAAATATTAACTAATTCTTGTTCTTACATCAACACTATGAGATAGATACCATTTAACCTGTGAGAAAATGAAGTACAGATGTGTTAGGTAACCTGCTCAAGGTCACACAGCTAACAGTGATAGAGGTCAAATTTGAGCCAGCTACTATGGCTCCAGAGTCATTGTCTTAACCATTATGCCATACTGCTGCTGCTTATAGGTAATGATGGTGAAGGCTAATGAATGCCTAGGACCCCCGATAAGAAACAGAATATTACTGTTATCCTTGCCATGCTTTGTGTGCTCCTCATTCACACACTCTCACCTCTCCTTTGGATGTATCCACTATTCTCACTTACGATCATTCTCTTCCCTTTTCTTTAAAGTATTGCCATCCATAAATGAACTTATAAGCAGTATGTTTAGTTTTAATCTGGTTTTAAACTTAAGTGGACTCATTTTTCTGTGACTTTGTTTAAATTATTTATTCATATTGATATGTGTAGCTTTAGTTTATTAACTTTAACTAGTCTTAGTTCAGGCTCCTATAACAGAATAGCATAGGCTAGGTGGCTTAAAAATCAAACATTTATTTCTCAGTGTTCCAGAGGCTGTAAGTCTGAGATCAGAATGCCTGTGTGGTAAGGTTGTTGGTGTGGGCCTTTATCCTGGTTCATGGACAGCTGCCTTCCTGCTGTGTCCTCACATGCTAGGGAGCAGAGAGACAAGAAGGAAGTTCTCTTCTTATGAGGGCACCAATCCCATCACTAGGGCTCTGCCCACATGACATAATGACCTCCCAAAGGCCCCACCTCCTAATACTATTCCATTTGGAATTTGGCTTCAACATAGGGATTTTGGGGAGACACAAATATGAAGTTCATAATATTCACTGTTGTTAAGTATTCCATTGTATAAATATTTGACAATTTAGTTATCCATTCTGTTATTGATGAATATTTGTGTTTCTAATTTTTTGCTATTATACATTGCTACTTTTAAAATTATGAATCATGGAATAACTTTGCAAGTTAGAGTTACCTAGATGTGTGTACCTAATGGTGGACTTCCTTTTCTTCAGTACTTATTTGAGTCTTTTGCCTATTTTTCTAGTTTAATGTTCCATAGACATTGTTTTCCAAGTCTAGATTCTAGTTCTTTGTGGGTCATTGTTACAAATATCTTGTCCCAGTATGTAACTTTTTAAAAAACTTTATGTCTTTTGATTTTTATGCTTTTTTCTTCTCATTCTGTTATTTTAAAGATTTACTTCTTAACCCTCTATGATGCAGGGTGACCAACCTGCAGCCCACAGGCCGCATGTGGCTCAGGACGGCTATGAATGTGGCCCAACACAAAATTGTAAATTTACTTAAAACTTGAGATTTTTTTGTGATTATGTGTTGCAATGTATTTAATGTGTGGCCCAATACAACTTCTTCCAGCGTGGCCCAGAGATGCCAAAAGGTTGGACACCCTGCTGAGTCTACATAGTTTCCAAACTTGGTATTTTCTTTGTATCATTCTTCTTTGGATGGAGGCAGTTCTGTCTGGAATCATGGGTGACACTTTAGATGTTCTCAGAGAACTCCAGTTGGACATGACAGTGAAGTGGGGCAAGTGGTCATCTCTAATTCATGTGTTACCTGTTATCTTCATATTTGATTGGATAGGTCCTCTCTGTGGTAACTTGATGGTGTATATGTTTTGGAAGTGGAATCTGCTTGGCTTTCCATTTTTTGTCTTTTTTTTTTATGTAAGCAGGTGAGGTTGTAAAGAGGAGGTCCAGTTAATTCATGCCCCTTGTTTCACAGTAAAGCCTCCTATTCACAGGCCTTTGGTCTGTTGCTTCACTGTTGATATCTGCTCTGTTGACTTTGATCAAAATTGACAGGCAGATTCTCAGATTATAGTTCCTGTCCTCTGCCTCTCATTGCCTCAAGGGCATTTTCATCTGAGAAAAAAGATGGGATCTGAGAAAATAAAGTCTGAGTGGCTACAAGGTTCTTTCTTTAAGTCCCCTCTGCAGTTCAACACTCTCCCTTGCTTGCCCCCACCACCAATTCTCAATTTTAAGGAATGCATATTTAGGAAAGCATAGGGCCCGCTAGGACTTTCTTAACTTTCGTGAGGAAAGTAGTCTGCTTGAAATTTTGGATTGTGTTATTCTCCCTTAAGAATTTGAGTTTTAAGTATGTTCCAGATAAGTTTGTTCCCAAAGGGCAGATTATTCCTTGTCAGATTATTCTTATCCTCATTTTATGTCTGAAAACTCAGATGTAGAGAAATAAGTAAGTAGTTAAGATGGTAAGTGTTCATTGCCAGGATTTGAACCCATCTGTTTGACTCCAGGATTGGCAATCTTCACTGTGTCACACTGTGATATTTTTCAAGATTTAGTATTAGAATTATGGGTGGGAAGAAGTGGCTGGTAGGAACACTAGGTACAACATGGCAGGGCTTTCTGATCTGCTTTTCCAATCCCAGTTCTTCCGTATATTTTCCTTTAGTTCTGTCTTCCTTATTTATCCTTGTCCAGTGGTCAGTGACTTCAATGTCTGTCCCTCCTACATAGGCTCACTCTTTTCTCATCTTTGAAAGCTCTCAAATGTGGCATATACTCTCAATTTTATTCTCCTTTCCACCTTACACAATTTTCAGGCTTCCAGCACAGAAACCAATGTGCATTTGAATTTTTTGTTTTACAGACTGAGAGACAAGACTTGAAACCAAAAAGACAACTCCAAAGCCCAACATCACTGAAGATTTATCCTATCTGGTAATAATGGAAAGGGAAGGTCTCTGGCATTCTTCTTTAGGGGAAACTTGGAAACCTGATAATTGGTTAGAGGGGCAACAGAAAAATCCAGATAGACATCTGGGTGAAGTGGGAATTACCCATAAGGAAACCCTCACTGAGAGGAGGGTATGTAGAGGTAATGAATTTGAAAGATGTTCCAGTCAGGGTTCAATCATTGATATACAACAAAGTATTCCTATGGGAAAAAGGTCCTGTTATCAGAATTCACATGGAAAAGATATTAAACAAAATTCTGAATTAATTAGGATTCAAAGAATGCTTGTAGGAAAGAAAATCTATGAATGTAATGAATGTGGGAAAACCTTCAGCCAGAGCTCATCCCTTCTTAAGCACCAGAGGATTCACACTGGGGAGAAGCCCTATAAGTGCAATGTCTGTGGGAAGCACTTCATTGAACGCTCCTCCCTTGCTGTACATCAAAGAACTCACACTGGTGAGAAACCCTACAAATGTAATGAGTGTGGGAAAGCCTTCAGTCAGAGCATGAACCTTACTGTTCACCAAAGAACTCATACTGGAGAGAAACCCTATCAGTGTAAAGAGTGTGGAAAAGCTTTCCGCAAGAATTCATCCCTTATTCAACACGAGAGGATTCATACTGGAGAGAAACCCTACAAATGTAATGAGTGCGGGAAAGCTTTTACCCAAAGTATGAATCTCACAGTGCATCAAAGAACTCATACAGGAGAAAAACCCTATGAATGTAATGAATGTGGGAAGTCTTTCAGTCAAAGTATGCATCTTATTGTACATCAGAGAAGTCATACTGGAGAGAAACCCTATGAGTGTAGTGAATGTGGAAAAGCCTTTAGTAAGAGCTCAACTCTTACCCTGCATCAACGAAATCACACTGGAGAAAAACCCTACAAATGTAACAAATGTGGGAAATCCTTTAGCCAAAGTACATACCTTATAGAACATCAGAGACTTCATTCTGGAGTAAAACCTTTTGAATGTAATCAGTGTGGAAAAGCTTTCAGTAAGAATTCATCTCTTACTCAGCATCGGAGGATTCATACTGGAGAGAAGCCTTATGAGTGTGTTGTATGTGGAAAGCATTTCACTGGGCGATCATCCCTTACTGTACATCGGGTTATTCATACTGGAGAGAAACCTTATGAATGCAATGAATGTGGAAAGGCTTTCAGCCAGAGTGCATACCTTATTGAGCATCAAAGAATTCATACTGGTGAGAAACCCTATGAATGTGATCAGTGTGGCAAAGCCTTTATTAAGAATTCGTCCCTTACAGTACATCAAAGAACTCATACAGGAGAGAAACCCTATCAGTGTAATGAATGTGGGAAAGCTTTCAGTCGGAGTACAAACCTTACACGACATCAGAGAACTCATACATGAGGAAAGTTTTCATCAGGCCCTTTACCATGGTTAACTTTTCAGTGATAATCAGATAAGACATGTAATACAGAAATGGAATAAATGTGAAGATTTTAGGAATCTTTTGGTTGATGTATATTACACCATATCAGATGATACAGTCCACTGCAGAGAAACCGTAAAAAAGTGGAAAGTCTTGATTCAGAAGTAAAACTTTGTATCAAAAGGTTTAATATTCTAAATAAGAAGAGTTCATGCTGAAGATAAGTGCTGTTATGTCATACTACAGATTCTCCTTTGGTATCAGAGACTTCACAGTGGAGAGGAAATGTGAGAGTGCTTAACTGGACAGTTCAAAGACCTGGAATGCACTCTGACCTGTCACTAACTTGGACAAGTCACCTCCTCTCACCAGGTCACAATGTCCTTATTTGGTAAATGAGGGATTTGGGTCTTCAGAATCCCTGTGAGCTCCACAAAGCAACAAACCTATGAATATAATGACTGCCAGGACATCCGTAACCTTTCACCGTGTTACCTATGTTATTAGACGCCCCTGTTTTGCAATCTGATTTCCTTCTATGCGAGTTAAAATTCCCTACCTCTATCAAACCTTTTTATCCCTCCATGCTCCCCCTTCTCCCTGCATTATTTTCTCCCCTAAAATACAGGCTGGTTGGTAACAGGTGATGGGATAATTGTACCAACCTTAATGCAATAGCATGCTGTTTTGAGTCCTCAACAGTCATTAAATTGTTAAATAAGCTAATTATTTAGAAAATATAATTTAAATATAGTGTTTACATAGGATTCAAATACATCTTTGTATCATACTGTATTGAAATGGAAAGGACAATAGGCTAAACACTAATAGACATGAAAACTTGACATATTAATAAGAAAGTCTTTGTAACTCAAAACATATTCAGAACAATCTTATGGAGATTTTATAGTTCTATAGATATGATAGTAGAAGAACTTTTATTTATTTCACATACATTTAATAAGTGCTAAACATGTGCTAAGATGATAAGAATATCAAAGAATGTGCTATAGCCCTGGCTGGTGTGGCTCAGTGGTTGAGTGCCAGCCTGTGAATCAAAGGGTCGCAGGTTCGATTCCCGGTCAGGGCACATGCCTGGGTTGTGGGCCAGGTTCCCCAGTAGGGCATGTGTGAGAGGCAACCACACATTGATGTTTCTCTCCCTCCTTCCCTTCCTCTCTCTAAAAATTAAGTGAATAAAATCTTAAAAAAAAACATTAAAAAAAGAATATGATATATTCTTGCTTTCTAAAGTTTAAACTGAGAAAGTGGTAGTGGCATGGGAAAGGAAAAATTCAAGCAAAAAATGAGATAATCTGGATAATGTGGTCATTGATTAAATGTGAGCCCTTGAATTTTTTATTTGGATGTATAGGTGTGCCATAATTAAAAATACAAAGTTGACCAATTTTGTGGGGCAATGATGA
Source organism: Macrotus californicus (assembly GCA_007922815.1). Classification (NCBI taxonomy): domain Eukaryota; kingdom Metazoa; phylum Chordata; class Mammalia; order Chiroptera; family Phyllostomidae; genus Macrotus; species Macrotus californicus. The sequence goes on along the minus strand of VMDR010011488.1, from coordinate 15,219 downwards.
GTTCAGTCTGGGGGCATTTTGACGAGTCTGTGGATATCCAAGTGAAAGTTCCTGACAGGCCGTAGAATAAGCAGTAGGGCAGTGACTTGAGGGCGCTCTAACAGTGTAGTAGTCCCTACCCTTATTTGCAGTTTTGCTTTCCATGGTTTCAGGTACCCATAGTCAACTTTGGGTCCCAAAATACGAAATGGAAAATTTCAGAAATAAACAATCCATGTTTTAAAATTGTGCACCGTTCTGAGTAGCATGATGAACTTGTGCTGTCCCACTGCCTTGCCACTACACTCCCCGTCGTCATGTAGCCATTGTGTCTTGTCACATCATCACAAGAAGGGTGAGTACAGTATAGTCAGATACTTTGAGAGAGAGGCCACATTCACATGACATTATAATTGTTTTTTAGTTACTGTTAATCTTCTATGCCTAATTTATAAATAAAACTTGAGCACATGGTGACATAGAAGTAAAAGGAGAATTTTAGTGTAGGGACAGGAATAGTTAATATTTTCAAGTGCTACAGAAGGTTAAAGTAAGATAAAAGAAAAATTGCCTTTGGCTTTGGTTACAGATAATCTCTAAATTTTAGTAGGTTGAAGAGTGAGTTAAGTAAAGGTTGAAAGGACTTAGTAGCTTGACTGGGAAAGGAGAGTTTAGAAAGGTGACTACAGAGACTAGGGTTTAAAGAAGGTATGTCTATCAGAACTTTTGGCTGCAAGAGTAGAACACCCAGTTAACAATGGCTTATAACAAGTAGGGATTTATTCCCTCACACAAGAAATCTAAGATGGGTGGCATTCGTACAGAGACAAAATAATGCCTTGAGTTTCATGGCTTTTCCATCATGGTCACATGGCTGCCATAGCTTCTGGTAAAATATTTGCATTCAATGCAAGAAGAAATGGAGTGGATAGCACTAGCAATGTCTCTGCCTTTTATCAGGTTTTCCCAGAAGCCCCTCAACAGACTTCTGCCTGCATCTCCTTGACTATAGCTGTGTTACATGGAGGCTAGTAGCAAAGGAGACTGAAAAAATAAGCCTTTCCTTTTGCTACAGTGGAGACTATAGCCAGCCACCAGTCTGCTGAGAATTTGCATGATTTGAGATAGCAGAATTGAGCCTGTTTGTCACCTAAAAGAGGTGTGGAGTCTGAAGGTGCAGAAAGGAGGGGATATGCAGCTCAAAGTGGGGAAATAAGATCTGGAGCACAGGTAGAGGCTATAGGAATCTTTCACTGGGAGAGGTGGTGATCAATGGTGGGAGCAGAACATGTCTGTAGGGGACAATGGAGGACTCAGTGCTGGGACCTTAGGCAGTTCAGTCTCCCTGGGCTATGCGACCTAAGCTTTAGTCATGGAGTTTAAACACTAAAGACCAAGGAGGAATGAAATAAACTGTGTCGTCAGACACAGATTTTTAATCTCTCTGTTACACTCAATTTCCTCCTTTCTCTTCACCTGTTTTTCTTGTTTCTTATCACACCTCAAGAGAGAAGTGGAAGGGAAGAAAGGCAGAGAAAAGAAATGAGTAGAAAATAGAGGAAAGTGATAAAGACAGCAGCACAATAAAGGCTCAAAGGGAAGGCACAGGATAAGGGAGAGAGGAAGAATGAAGTTATTGAAGCCCAAGAAGGATGTAATAACTCAAAAGCAGTAAAACACTAATCTGTGGAGGGAGCACTGGGACGCTCAGGCCATATCAATGGAGGTTTTATTACAGAACAGACGGGGGTGGGAGGGATGGATGTGAATGGACCCACCCTTGTGCTCTGGGGGTTCCACCCCCCAACCCCTGCCCTGTACTAGGTTCGCCTTGCCCGCTGCCAGGGAAAGACATCTCTCAATGCCAGAGATTGGTGAAAAGGAAAGGGATTATTTATTTAAAGAGTTACACAAACTCAATGTCTTCTTTGAGATCCCAAAGTCCTCTAGAATACCCACAAATGCAGTCCTTCCTTCCCCGTTCCCAGTCCTGGATGCTGTATCTCAGAAAAAGATGTAGAAGTCCATGGTTCTTCTCTGCCCAAACTGTGTGGTCCCAAAAAGATGCCAAAGGCTGCCACACCTGGGTTTAAATCTGAGTGTCAGTCTTCTGCAGCCCCATTTCCCACTCCTTCCACAATCAGTTACACCTGCCAGCATTCCCTCATTGTCCAGCTTTACTGGGCTGCCATATAAGTCCCGGCAGGTGTGGCTCCATGGTGTGGAGCCAATCATCTCCAAGCTCTCATGCAGGTACTGTAACCAGGGGGAGTTGGCTCCCAGTTGGGTGGAAGCCACTCCCATCCCCCTGGCTCAAAGCCTGGCCACAGCTATTTAACATATCCGTGAAACCAGTTAAAACTTATAGATATGTTAAACGACCATGCCAGAGGTTAGGTGCAAAACTGTTGCTATGCAAAACAGCTATCAGTGGCCCTGTTCCATGTATTCCATCCCCCAGCTCAGACTTGTGGGGGTGAGGACATCCAATATATATATTTACTAATATTTCCTGGACACTCTGAGTTCTGGACCCCTTTACAAATCCCTATTTGCCCCCACCCCTTGGCTGCACCCTGTTAGTTTCACTAATTCTTTAGGAGTTCTGGAAGCCTGAGAACCCTGTATGTCAGTTCTTCGCCATCCTGGGCAGCAAGTAATTACAAACTTTTACACATGCCCTCCATCAACAGGTGCAGGACTCCTGGTTCCACGTACTAGACTTGAGACCTTCGAAAGACACTTAACATTGGTGCCTTGGATTTCTCACTGTTGATAGGGCAAACCTCATAGCTTTGGACTCCACTAGATAACTGATGAAAAGTGCTTATCAAAGTGCCTAATGTGTAGTTAGTGCACAACAAATATCACTCATGGACCTGAAAACAATACTATGCAAACTCCTTAACATGGCATCCAGAACCCTTACTGATCTCAGAACGACTAGGCTCAAAATGTAAGTCATGAAAAGTAAGTATGACACTAAGAGTTATAGCCTCCTAACTGGCTTCCCTGTGTTCCCTCTGGCCACATACAGCCTGTTCTCCCCCCAGCCCACCAAGTGATTCTGTCAGTGTGCCCAGCCAACCCCTGCAATGGTTTCCCATCACAGATTAAATCCTGCAGTGGTCTTCAAGGCTTCTAGTTACCCTGAGGCCTGCCTCCCCTCCCCTCCCCTCCCCCTTGTTCCCCAGGTCCTCTCCAGTCACACTGGCCTGGAGACATTCCTGTCCCCTCTTCCTCCGAGAGCTCCTGCTCAGGTATTCAGTGATTCCTTCCTTCACTGTGTTCCAATCTCTGCTCCATGTTATTTTCCCAGAGAACTCCCCAAAACGCCACTTAAAACAATCCCTAACCTCTGTCTCACTAAAACCTCATCGCAGCTTCACTGTCATCAGTATCTCTTATTTTTATTGCCTTCCTCCCAGAACAGAATTAAAGCTGCACAAGCGAGGGGTTTTCAGCCCCTAGAACTGTGCCTGACACATTAAGTGCTCCCAGTGGCTACACAATGAAACCTTCAGAAAACCCCAGAAAGTGCGGTAGTGTCACATAACTCATTGACACTGCTTCCTGACGAACCTCGGGTAACACGAGTATTTTTCACCACCGACAAAATTAAAACCCTCTCATCTTCCTGAAAATGCGTATTCTAAGGCAAAGTCCTGTTGGCAAGAACAAATACCAGCCAGCGTCCCAGGCTCCGTCCTCTCCGGAGAAGTCGCACAGGGCCAAGTCCATTCCACTTGCTCTGTGCTTCCCACGCGCGGTGCCTGGGACCACCGCCCAGGTCCCGAGCCGGCGTCCTTCAGCCCCTGACCACCCTGCACCTCACTTCTCGCCGAACCTCCGCCGGCCACACTTGATGTCGTTTGCGTCCCCGGGGCCGTCGCGCGGTCTCGCCTCCTTTTCACGTCCTCCGCGCGGTCTTCCGTGTGAAATGCGCCATTTCAGCTTGTAGCATCCTACTCTGTCCTCCGGGACCGTTCCCGATCTGATCAGGCGCTGCGCCACAGGAACGACCTCTCTTATTCCACCGTCAATTTACTAGTGTCTATCTTCTTGGGCGTTTTTTCAAGGCAGAGAACGAGTCTCAGCCAGACCAGAACGGAACCAAGGCCTCCACTGCCCGTCAGCACACGGGGGAGTTATATGTAGAGGGGACCAACACGCCGCGCAGAGGCCTTTGGGAAATGTAGTTTCCGTGTGAAAGCATGTAGATCTGGCGGAGGGAGAGGGGCGGGGTTTCCAGGCAGGGCCGCGTCTGTTCCCGGGCGCAGTACTTTTCTCTCCGCGCAGATGCGAGCTCTCGCAGCGGATTTGCCAAAGGGGCAGTGGCCTGCAGAGCCGAACGCCGCAGCCCTGGAATTGGTGGGGATTCGGCGCCGCAGAGCCTAAGGCAATGCGCAAGCGCAGTTCAGACCCAGCTGCAGACTCCAGTTCTTTGTGTTCTGCCGGCGATGTGGCGGTGGCGATCTGTCGCAGCCGGCAGGGGCTCCTCGAAGGGAAACGCCTTGGTGACCAGGCACGGTGGCCAGAGCCTCATTCGGAGGGCGAGAGCGGCCGTGGGCGGTGGCGCCCGGGGAGAAGGGCGGAGGGGAAAGCCCAGTAGGTCTGAGGCATGCTCCTATCTGGAGGACGCTGCTCGGATGCCCCAACTTCCTGAGATCTAAAGCTGAGGTTGGATTCCCAGAGAAAAGGGACGACGAGGGGAGGGCTGTCGGGGTTCGGGCAGAGCGTGCGAATGCCCGCGGACGAGGAGGGGCAAGGCTTCTGCGTGCACCGGGGAGGCGGTTACGCCCGGGTATAGAGGGTGCTCCGGGTAAGGCTGTGAACGCAGGTGGAGCCCTCCGGAGGGCTGCGGGACCCACCGCGGGACATGGTGTGAGGAAGACTCCCCGCCCCGGCTTGTCCCCGCTCTCCCATACAAGTACACTTCTTGCACACCTTCCCCTCCCCGGTCACCCAGACTGGGCCCCAGAGGAGGTCAGGTCTGAGGCCAGAGAAGGGATTGGCTTGAGAGCCTGACCGTGAAGATCCAGCCTTTCTGGGCAGGAGAGCGACCCTCCTTCTCCGCCTCCTCTCCCAGAAATAGGCAGCGGTCCAGTAAGGAGACCGCTCAGCGTGACTTAAGGGTGGGCAGAGAGCCGTCTGCAAGAAGGCAGTGTATTTATGATATGGAAGGGAAGATGCGGGGGTTTGACTCAGTTGCTATGGGAAATGGGGGCCAGGGAGCCGAATGGTGTGTGATTCCTTTTACCGCGGGGGGCAGCAGACATGCTCTCAGAAGGACAGAGAATTGGGAGTAGGTAGGGACTACGAATTCACGGCTGGGGTATTGCAGGTTCCCCAGGATGCGAATGCTCACAGCTTCACTCAGGGCTGCTGTGTGCTAGCTTCTGATCCAGTCCTCTCCCCACAACAGGTGTGTGCAAGTTTCTGCCCGAGGACTCCGACTCTGCTTATTCCTAAGAGCGCACTTTAGAGAAGAAATGGCTGTCAGGCACCTGCCAACCACGGTCCAGGTGAGTGGGGGTTGCTGGGTTGTGCTTTTCCACACACTGAATTGCCTTAGAAGATTTGAACATAGAGGTTTGGAGAGTGTGGGGTGTTGCTCTTTTCCCTGACCAGGAGTTTTTCTCCCAGTCCAGTCTCATGAAGAGGCTGGCTCAGTTACTACTTTTTCCACTTTCCCCCACGTCAGGCTCATCTTAGTGGGTGTCATCCAGGTCAGTAAGTGACAACTGGAACTGGAACCCAGGTTGGTCCAAAATAGAAACCTGCACTCTTTCTACTAGTAAGTCAGATTAGGGGTGTAAAGTGGTAAAAGGCAGTGCCTAAGGCAGGAGGCAAGAGGAGAGATCAAAACACTTTCTTGGGAAGGTGTAATTTACTGGACTCTTTTTTCTTTTTAAATAATTACATGTGGCTTTTTACTTCAGAGGGCTTTTGCATACCAATGAAATCATTCAAAACATGTGGTATATATATATATATATATAATGGAATATTATTCAGCCATGAAAAATAACGAAATCTTACCATTTAGAACAACAGGGATAAACCTAGAAGGTATTATGCTTAGTGAAATAAGTCAGTCACAGAAAGACAAATACCATCTAATTTTACTTATATGTGGAATCTAAAGAACAAAATAAGTGAACAAACAAAACAGAAATAGAATTATAGAAACAAGGAACAAACTGATGGTTGCTAGATGGGAAGGGGTTTGGGGGGATGGGTGAAAAAGGCAAAGGGATTAAGAAGTACAAATTGGCAGTTAACAGAATAGTCATGGGCATGTAAAATGTACGGCACAGGGAATACAGTCAGTAACATTGTAATAACTATCTGTGGTGCCAAATGGGCACTAGACTTATCAGGGGGATCGCTTGGTAAGTCATAAATGTCTAGTCATTATATAATATTGTATGTCAACTGTAATTACAACATTTTTACTTTTAAAAAAGATGTTTCGATTTCAATAACTTACTAAAAGCTTTGAGCGAGCCAGCCTCTTGTAGAGTAAGGTCTGCACTCTGAAGGGGCAGCATTAATTTGAATATATAAATTCTGATGAGTTTGATAAAGTTGTTCTAACTCCTTCACATTGAACCCTGTCCAGGGCAGGACTCTTTGGTAGAAATAATTGAAGGGGATGAGCAGCTGGTTGAAGTTGCTGAGTACAACCCATCCACAGCCCACCAGCTACTCAGCTTCCTGCTCTCAGTGTCTGACTTGCCCTTTGGCACCCGTCTCAGGTCCCACTTTTTCTCTGTGGCGAGTCTCCACGGTGCCAGTCCACTGTGATACTGGGTTGGCCAAAAAGTTCATTTGTTTTTTTCCATAAGATGGCTGTAGTAGCACTTAGATGTTTTAACTTCATTTGAAACAATTTTGTTAGATTGTATGGTAGCAGCTGTCATATCAGTGTGCATTTCAAAAAAACTTATCAAAATTGGTGAACTTTTGTGCAGCCATTTTAATGTTGAAGATGGAAGAAAATATGCAACATTTTTGGCATATTATGCTTTTTTATTTCAAGAAAGGTAAAAATGCAACTGAAATGCAAAAAAGGATTTGTGCATTGCATGGAGAAGGTGCTGTGACTGATTGAACGTGTTTCGTGCTGGAGATTTCTTTTTTTTAAAGTATATTTTATTGATTATGCTATTACAGTTGTCCCATTCTTTTCTCCCCTTTCTCCACCTCCATGGTGCACCACCTTCCCTCCAGCATTTTCCCCTACCCCGCCCCACTTAGTTCATGTCCATGGGTCATATGTATAAGTTCTTTGGCTTCTGCATTTCCCATACTATTCTTAACCTCCCCATCTATTTTGTACCTACCATTTATGCTTCTTATTCTCTGTACCTTTTTCTCCCTTCTCCATCTTCCCCCTCCCCACTTATAAACCTCCCTGTAATCTCCATTTCTGTGATTATGTTCCTGTTCTAGTTTGCTTAGTTCATTTTTGTTTTTGTTGTTTGTTTTTAGGTTCAGTTGTTGATAGTTGTGAGTTTGCTGTCATTTTACTGTTCTTATTTTTGATGATCTTCTTTTTCTTTTAGATAAGTCTGTTTAACATTTCATATAAAGGGACTTGGTGATGATGAACTCCTTTAACTTGTCCTTATCTGGGAAGCACTTTATCTGTTCTTTTATTCTAAATGATGGCTTGGCTGGATAGAGTAATCTTGGATGTAGGTCCTTGCCTTTCATGACTTGAAATACTTCTTTCCAGCCCCTTCTTGCCTGTAAGGTTTCTTTTGAGAAACTACCTGACAATCTTACGGGCACTCCTTTGTAGGTAACTGTCTCCTTTTCTCTTGCTGCTTTTAAGATTCCTTATTTTTCATCTTGGGTAATGTAATTATGATGTGCCTTGGTGTGTGCTTTCTTGGGTCCAACTTCTTTGGGACTCTGGACTTCCTGGAAGTCTATTTCCCTTGCCAGATTGGGAAAGTTCTCCTTCATTATGTTTTCCAATAAGTTTTCCAGTTCTTGCTCTTCCTCTTCTCCTTCTGGCACCCCTATGACTTGGATGTTGGAATGTTTAAAGACATCCTGGAGGTTCCTAAGCCTCTCCTCACTTTTTGAATTCTTGTTTCTTCATTCTGTTCTGGTTGAATGTTTCTTTCTTCCTTCTGGTTCACACCATTGATCTGAGTCCCAGTTTTCTTCCTGTCACTGTTGGTTCCCTGTACATTTTCCTTTTATTTCACTTTGCACAGCCTTCACTTTTTCCTCCATTTTGTGACCATATTCAACCATTTCTGTGAGCATCCTGCTTCCAGTGTTTTGAACTGTGTATCTGATAGGTTGGCTATCTCCTCGTCTCTTAGTTGTTTTCTGGAGTTTTGATCTGTTCTTTCATTTTCATATTTTTTTATCTTGGCCAGCCCAGTAGTAAGGGATGGAGCCTTAGGTGTTCGCCAGAGCGAAGCAACATACTTTGCTGTGTTGTCATGTTGTATGTATAGGTGGGGTCTGAGAGGCAACAGTGCCACTGGCTCTGCTCTCAGCCCGCTTTCAGTCACTTTCTCCCCTTCCCACAAGCAAGTTGGGCCCTTCTGGTACTGATTCTCAGGTGGGTGGGTTTATGTACATTCTAGGCCCCTGTGGGTTTCTCCAACAAACTCTCTGTGAGGCTGGGAGTTTCTCCTGCTGCCACAAACCTCACAGGTTTTTACCGGCAGAGGTTTTGAGGCTCTATTACCTGGCACTGAAACCCTGGGTTGTGTGGTCTTTCTCCCCATTTGTTCCTCCTGGCGTATCCCCACATGAATGTGTGGTGTCCTGGTCTGCCATGGTGCTGGAGATTTCTTGCTGGATGATGCTCCACAGTCAGGTAGAATTTGATGGTGATCAAATTGAGACATTAATTGAGAACAATCAACGTTCTGACACATGGGACATAGGCAACATACTCAAAATATCCAAATTAATAAAGTTAGTGGTAAAAATGCAGAATATGTCTGTTATTTTACATAAAAGACAAAATGGATTTTTTGGCTTACCTAATCTTTCTCTTCCCCAACCTTCTCTTCCAATTCTTTGTTGTTTGGTTGCCATTCAAGAGACTTAAACTGAGCATTAAAATGTGCCCTGTGAAGGGGTGGCTTCAGCCAACAGGGGCGGCTTGCCTTGCAGGAACCGGTGACCCTCAGGGACGTGGCAGTGCTATTCACCCAGGAGGAGTGGGCCCAGCTGAGCCCCGCACAGAGGCGCCTGTACCGGGACGTGATGCTGGAGAACTGTAGCCACCTGGCCTCGCTGGGTAAGTGCAGCACCCCAGCAGGCTCATCTTTCTCCTGGACAGCTCTCTGGGGCCTCGGACTGGTAGCACACAGCAGGTGGAGCAGGGTGCAGGCCAACTGAAGATGTTACTTTTAAGTCTATGACCTGCCACTCCTTGGTATCCCAGGCACAGGACTCTTGGAGGCTATGGTGATTTGGGTGGAGTGCTCCCCCTTTGGCAGGGAGGAGGATGTGGGAGCAGGCTGTGCCTTAGGCCTGAGCCATCTTTTCATCCTTAACTCTTCTCTACCCCAGGCCTTCCTACCCAGTCCCTTTTTCTAGGAGGTTGCCAGAACTAGATCTCATCTTCGCGTTGATTTTTTTCTGTAGCATGAATAGATGTGGTCCGTTTTTTTCCCTCAAAAACAGGGCTCTTAGGACCCAAACCAGATCCATTTGCCCAGCTGGGAAAAGGGGAAGAATGGACAGCGGAGGTCGCCTCGGGAGGCTTCTGCTTGGGTAAGGCCCTGCATGTGGGGGTCCCTCCACAGGAACTCGCGAAATGTGCCAGGCCTGTGGCTGGAGAAAGGAGCATCTCCTCCTTTCTCTTCGCCTCAGACCTTGCTGCCATGTCTGTTCCCACAGGCATGTGTCGTTCCCTCCTTTTGGTGATTTGTGCCTCCCTGGGCCCTCTTCTTCGGGATTTTTTTCTCTCCCTGTCTGGCATGGATGAATCGTCTTGTTTGGGAAAGATGTTACATGTAATCTGGGCAGCTGCCCCACCAGGTCCCGTGACCCTGTTCAGCATGTGACAGTGTGGTCTCAGCCCCTGCTTCTCTAGGGAGGAAGGGCCACGCTGGGGCGCTCTTGGCAGGCCGGGTTCTTCAAGGCAGAAGGCCAGTCATCGTGTGCCCTCTGAGGCCAGTCCTGTTCTAGCTGAACCCCGTGCATTCCTTCTGTAGCCTCCTTTGCTCATTCCCACATGCGCGCACTCAGCCACCATGTAATTACTCTCCACTTTCTGCGGCTCTGCACGCAGCTGAGAGCACCATGAGAACACTGCCGGGTCATGCCCAGCATGATGCGTGGCACCTGGTGTGTGGCACGGACTTGTTGCCAGTGACATAGAGCACCTAACCGTTTAGTGGTTGTCACTTGCCTTGAGGAGCCTATCAGATCTAGGAACTTGGGAGCAGGGGTGGAATGTGCCCCTTCGACCCTGCACCGTTCCCTGGAGCTTAGGGCCTTCCCCAGGACATTACAGCTTTGCACTTTCACTGCCGCGTTTGCAGGCTATCCAGTGTTTATATGTACTTTTAAAAGCCTTCTGTTACTGATGTTTCACAATAGCCCGGTGAAGTAAGCAGGACTTTATATCCTACGGGAAGTAACTATATACCTGGAATGTCTAGGATCCAATCTGTTATGGAATTTAAGTGTCTTAACTCCAATATCGTTCTTCATTTGTATGGTTTATTACAACCAAACTAAGACATTTTATTATTTCCTCCTGCATTACACAAGCAGTGCTAGAACAAGAAAGGGGGAGAATGAAATAAGAAACTCCTTCACTGTCCTACCACTCCGGCACCAGGACCTCCTCGTGTGTTCTCCCACTTCTTTGTCACTAACACCAGTTCCTTATCGCACTGGTGTGAGGGAGTGGGCATGAAGATGGAGGACTTTGATGCCTACAAGGGACTCCTGGGTCAGGGGTACGTCATGACTTGACACACCAGGTGGCTGTGGTCCGTTCCTCCCCAGGTGCCTTTCACAGCCCTTGGTGCCAGCTCCCCTTTTTTCTGCATTGCCTGTACACCCTAAAGTTGGAGCCAGCTCATAAAGGGTGATTAGTGGTTAACCAGTCAGACATGGAAAGTCTTATTTTACGTTTCCCAATAAAGATTTATAGCTATTTCCCACCTTTCCCTATAAGGTTATAGTTTTATTTTTGTACAGTATCATTTCTTCTTTTTTTTAAAACTGGAAATTGCTACTATAAAGAAATGGTAGTCATTTCAGAATATCCCCTTCCAGTCACTCATTCTTAAAATATTCATTGGATTCATTTTTAGCTTTTCTTTTTTCTTATTTCTGTTTCATTCCTTAATGACTGGCTAGGACTTATAAAATCACATAAAACGATGGTAATAGCTTTTATCTCTGATTTTTAAGGGACGGGGTTTAGAGCTTTTCCATTGCTGCACTGATTGCTCTTGGTTTAGAATAGGCACTTACTTGTAATCCGAACAAGAAAAAGTCCTGATAGATAGCTTTTCTTCTTAATTTTTCTCTTCTCTGGGCCATGAGCTAGTAGAAGGAGGGGAAAGCTGACTGAGTCCCTGTGCTGGGCAGTGTGCTGGGCGATTTCTGGGGATTTATGTCAGCCTCCACATTTAGTAAGTACAACCTGTGAGGCAAGTTACAGAAAGCTGAGTCTCATCATGGTTCATTCATTTGGACCGTTTGATGTTCCGGTTACATGGCAAGTCAGGGTTAAGGCCCAGCCAGCACAAAACCAGTTCACCTGACACTCAAACTGTGTCATTTTCCCCCTTTTCCAAGATAGCTTTAATGACACAGAGATTGTTTACTCAGTAAACCTAAAGAAAACTACTCAACCCTTATTGTTTACATTTCTTATTTATCAATTGGTTTAGGTTTCTTTTTGTTCTATCAACTGTACATCTTACCGTTTAGCTGTAGTCTTTTTTGTTTTTTATGCTATTGATTATGCTATTACAGTTGTCCCCTTCTCTTCTCCCCTTTACTCCCCTCCACCTCCCACCATCATTCCCCTGGTTAGTTCATGTCCATGGGTCATACATTATAAGTTCTTCGGCTTCTCCATTTCCCATACTATTCTTAACCTCCCCCTGTCTATTTTGTACCTAACAATTATGCTTCTTATTCCCTGTACCTTTTCCCCCATTCTACCCCTGCTCCTCCCTGCTGATAACCCTCCATGTGATCTCCATTTCTGTGATTCTGTTCCTGTTCTAGTTGTTTGCTTAGTTTGTTTTTGTTTTTGTTTTCTTAGGTTTGGTTGTTGATAGTTGTGAGTTTGCTGTCATTTTACTGTTCATATTTTTGATGATCATCTTTTTCTGAGATGAGTCCATTTAATATTTCACATAATAAGGGCTTGGTGATGATGAACTCCTTGAACTTGACCTTATCTGGGAAGCATTTTATCTGCCCTTCCATTCTAAATGATAGCTTGGCAGGATAGAGTAATCTTGGATGTAGGTCCTTGCCTTTCATGACTTGACATACTTCTTTCCAGCCCCTTCCTGCCTGTAAGGTTTCTTTTGAAAAACCACCTGCCAGTCTGATGGGCACACCTTTGTAGGTAACTGTCTCCTTTTCTCTTGCTGCTTTTAAGATCCTCTCCTTATTTTTCATCTTGGGTAATGTAATTATGATGTGCCTTGGTGTGTGCTTTCTTGGGTCCAACTTCTTTGGGACTCTGGGCTTCCTGGACTTCCTGGAAGTCTATTTCCCTTGCCAGATTGGGAAAGTTCTCCATTATGTTTTCCAATAAGTTTTCCAGTTCTTGCTCTTCCTCTTCTCCTTCTGGCACCCCTATGATTCAGATGTTGGAATGTTTAAAGTTGTCCTGGAGGTTCCTAAGCCTCTCCTCACTTTTTGAATTCTTGTTTCTTCATTCTGTTCTGGCTGAATGTTTCTTTCTTCCTTCTGGTTCACACCATTGATCTGAGTCCCAGTTTCCTCCCCGTCACTGTTAGTTCCCTGTACATTTTCCTTTTATTTCACTTTGCATAGCCTTCACTTTTTCCTCCATTTTGTGACCATATTCAACCAATTCTGTGAGCATCCTGATTACCAGTGTTTTGAACTGTGTGTATCTGATAGGTTGGCTATCTCCTCGTCTCTTAGTTTATGTACATTGTAGGACCCACCAACAAACTCTCCTGTGACGCTGGGAGTTTCTCCTACTGCCTCAACCCCCAGAGATTTTTTTCAGTCAGAGGTTTTGAGGCTTTATTTCCGTGCACTAGAACCCTGGGTTGTGTGGTCTGTCTGGTTCCCCATTTGTTCCTCCTGGTTCATCCGCAAACAAATATGAGGTCGCCTACTCTGTCATCTTCCACCTTGCCCACCCCAGTCCTCTAGCTGCTGCCTTGCCTTGTATCTTCTCTGCCCCAGCTATCCATCTCTGCCCTTCTTACCAGTCTGGATGAACGTTTTTTCTTTAACTCCTTGGTTGTCAGACTTCCATATAGTTTGATTTTCTGGCAGTTCTGGATGTTTTTTGTTTTTAAATTTGTTGTTATCCCTCTGTTGGTTGTGCAAGGAGGCAAAGTGTATCTACCTACGCCTCCATCTTGGCCAGAAGTCTCAGCTGTAATCTTTTTGAGCTTTGTAATGTATTCATTTACAATTATGCATGGTATGCATCTATAACTTCAACATTTTTATATTATGTCCTCTTTCTCATTTCCAATTTTACCTGCAATTTGTTACTCTGAAATGTTTTTAGAGAACCAGGTCCCTTTTTTTTTTTCATCCTTACCTGAGGACATGCTTATTGATATAAGAGAGAGAGGGGAGTAGAGGCAGAGAGAGAGGAAGAGAAATATCAATGTAAGAGAGAAAAAAGTCATGTAAGTCATGTAAGATTCATGACTATCCCTTAATTTAATAGACCTGGAGGTTGTTTCCAAGCTTTTTGCTGTTTTGAATAGTGCTGACCTGAATATTGTACATTCCTCCTTTTGTACACATAGGCCTTGTTTGGGGCTTTCTTTAGTGTATTCATAGATGTAGCAATACTGGGTTTAAGGGTCTATGCTTCTTCAACTTTCCTAGATTTTCCCAGACTGCTGATTACATTTGTTCCAAATTATACTAATAGTTGATGTAAGTTACTGTTACCTTATATTCTTGACAAAATTTAGAACTTTCAGACTTAAAAATTCTCCTAGTCCCAGTGTTGAGAAATGGCATCTCATTGTGGTATTAAGTTGCATTTTCTTTTTTTTTTAACATTTTATTTATTTATTTTTAGAGAGAGGGGAAAGGAAGGAGAAAGAGAGGGAGAGAAACATCAGTGTGTGGTTGCCTCTCACATGCCCCCTACTGGGGACCTGGTCCACAACCCAGGCCTGTGCCCTGACTGGGAATCGAACTGGTGACCTTTTGGTTCGCAGGCCAGTGCTCAATCTGCTGAGCCACACCAGTCAGGGCCTGCCTTTTCTTATTTACTAATGAAGTTGAACATCTTTTTGTATGTTGATTATTTGTGTCCTATAACTTACATATTTATGTTCTTTGACAAATTTTTAAATTATAGTTATCTTTTTCTTTTTCATTTCTAGGAGTTTTATATACTCAGAAATCTAATACTTTATCAGTTAATATGTGTTTCAGTCTATAACTTATCTTTTTATTTACTAACAGAAATTCTTAATTAATGAACTAGACTAGATCAGTCTTCATCTTTATGGTCTTTCTTTTAGTTCTTTCTGTGTCCTGTTTAAATACTCCTTTGTGTCCTCAGATTGACGAGGGAAGGACTTGGTCTTGTTTGCTTCTGTGTCCTCAGCACCCCAGCTCCTCAGTGTGTATTTGTTGTGTGAAGGCATGATTTCTAATAATATTTACTTTTGTCTTTGTTTTCCGCATAAATCTTATGAGAGGTTTGCTTTCTTAGTAGACTTTTTTAATGAATCAATGTTTGACTTAGCTGATCCTTTCTATTTTATCTTGACCCAGTTCATTAATTTTTGCTTTTCATTATTTTCTTTTGACTTTTTTAGAGTTTATTCTATCTTTTTTATTTTTAGAATTAAACCTTATCAAAACAATACATGCTTTTAGTTTAATGAAACTACAATGTTTACTGTGGAAAGTGAGCCCTGGTCACCCCCTTCCTCTTTCGCCCCTCTTCAAAAAAGTATGCGCTTTCTCTTCTTGTAGCTGATTTTTTTTTCTTTAATATATTTTATTGATTATGTTATCACAGTCTACACCCCC
>VMDR010011487.1:0-28374 GCA_007922815.1 Macrotus californicus | reverse complement strand
TGGCATTTGGCACAACTGAAGGTATGCTGACACCCCCTGGGTTAGTTCCCTGGGGCTGTTATAACCCATGATCGCAGAATGGGTGGGTTAAGACAGCAGGAATGTCTGCTCCCACAGTTCCAGAAACCACAAGTCCAAAAGCAAGGTCATTGGCAGGGATGCACACCTTCTGCAGACTTTAAAAGGGAGAATCCACCCTCAGCCTGTCCCCACTTCCGATGGCTGCTCGCACTCCCTGGCTCGTGGCTGTCTCACTGCAGTATCTGCTTTCATGGCAGGGAGCATCCTCTCCTTCTGTCTCTCTTGTCCCACGTGCTTATCGTACCAGAACCCTTGGCCCTGGATTCAAAGGCACCTGCACGCTCCAGGGAGAGGTCTACCTCGCAAGCTTCTTAAGTTAATGCGATATCGTAATTAAGACTTCTCTGCCATAGTCAGGCACGTGAACAGCTTCCCGGATTTAAAATTTGAACGTATCTTTCAAGGGCCATGACTCAACCCACTGCACCCCCACACAGAGAACCACAGATGTAGAGGAAATTAACACATGACGTTTCCTTTTTTATTGAGGCATCATGGGCACATAGCATTCTATTAATTGCAGGTGCACGACATAATGATTTGATATTTTGTACACGCCATGGCATTTCTGATTCGACACAAGAGCGTGAAGGAGAGCCACAGAAATGTCCGGAGAAGTAAAACAAACCGAACCCAAATTTGTCCAGTAGGCAACTTGGGAGTATTTAGAATGCAGTTAGGTACCAAATTCCAGTTCCCAGAATTTAGTTGAAATGATGCTAATTGCACAAAGTTCACTCAATGACATTTTGTTACAGAGAAAAGGAATGGGGGGGGGGAATATAAAAATTTGCATTCAGCTGCTACTTTATGAAATACAGATGTGTATATTCTTCTTATCATCTTTGCTTTGCAACTGCGGCTGACAGAGAGGAAATGGAAACCACATCATTCTCCTCAGAGCCAATGCACAGACAAACCCAGCTAACACACACGGAAGAGAACTCAGGAGGCCCGAGAAGGAGAGACACGGGGAAATTTGGACTGGTCCTCCCCTGTGGAAAGGATGAAGTACGTGCAGAAAGACTGTATGCTTAGCAGTTGCCCACGGCTCGCTTCTGGCAAAGCACATGTTTACACGTTTGGTTGACGTGCAGTGAAAGTGGACACCGACTTCGAAGCACCGTAGGAAGCGTGATGCCCTGAACTGTTTGGTGGGTGAGGTGTCAGATGCGGTTTTTTTTCCACGCAGCGGTTGATTCATTGAGCAGACCTCCATGGCGCAGCGGGGACATGCCACTGTCATGCTGGGTGATGCTCACAGTCATGGAATAAATAAGGTGAACGAACTCCACGCTCGGCCCTACCAAGTCTTGAGGCCGTGCCCCACCAAAGCTTTGTGGGTTCACTTACGTTCCGTCTTCCAGAAAATGGATGAGGGTAGAATCACTCCTGACAACAGATCAGGCATAACCTCCCGAGACAAGGCACCCAGAAACGCATCTGCTCAGGAAATGGGGCCTCGTCCCACATCGCCCTTTTCTGGGCGATGATCCTTCACTGAAAAAGTGTCAGGATCTGCCAAAATTTCTCCCTCTTCTCCCCTTGGGGGCTCCTGATGTGGAGGGGACAACTTCTCACTTCTCCCAAGCTCCGAAATTTGGATCCATGTTCATTACGTCATGGAGATGCACGGTCATTCCGTTGAACTGTGATACTCTGGGACAAGATCTAGTGTCACCAAATGTGTAAAACTTGAGCAAATCCTTACAGCCACCGTTTGGTCACCCTCACCTCCTAGTGGCCATAGGAGAATGATTACGGGAAGTGAGAAACGTGTCCTAGATACGGGTGATCGGAGTCCAGCTGGTGTTTTCACTATGACTTTTGCTCTCGTGACTGTTTTTTATTTCTAATGTCAGGGCGTTTGGTGCTGATGTCATTGACTGTCACAACGTTGGGGACACTTTTGGGGGAATTAACAGTATTTGGGGCTTCCCAGGCAGAGAAAAAGGGAAAGAAATATAAATAGCACGATTCCATGGCTTTTAAACATGTCTTGGAATAACGTAAAAGGGGAGAGCTCAGAAGGTGGTAAATTCTGTGGATGGGGACACATCTCTGAACAGAAAGATACACTTTTTTCCCCAACCCATTCAAGCTGAGGACAGTGTGGGTCCCGTGGGAACTACGTTCCCGCCCACACCCCTGTGGAAGCGTCCTCACTGCGGCCAGTTGAATGGCGGTGGACTCAGACAGATATGTCCACATCTTTACGCCTGGTACTTGTGAAGGAGAATTAATTGAGAAATACAGTCTATGCAGGTGCATAGGGATTAAGGATCTGGAGATGAAGCCGTCCTGGATTAGGGTGGCTTTGAATCCAATGACAGACGTCCTTATAAGAGACAAAAGAGGAGAAACAGAGAAATAGAAGAGAAACCATGGGAAGACAGGGACCAAGATTCCAAACGCAGCCACAAGCCAAAGATTGCCTGCAGGGAAAAAAAAATAACTAAACTAAAAATATTGCAATAAATAAACACATTCATCTGTCTAGAAGCGCTTTTTTTTTAGCATTTGAATATGAAATCCTGAAGATAATATCCAGAGAAACAAATAATGAGAAGCTCGTGGAGTTAGACACTCAGCATCCTGCTCAGCGTGGTCATTCTGTCCCCAGCGCTTCCCAGCGCTGTGAGCGGGCATGTCCTCCCAGCCACACTTCCCCTCACGCCTCTCCTCTTAGCGGAGGCCGCAACACATGGACCCTCCTGGCAGCCTCGGCGACAGGGCACGGATTCAAGTTTCAGCTTTGGGTAGAACCCTAGGCCGTGAAAACGTGTGCATTCATGGCCCGCTAGACCCCGTGCCACCCTCCGGGTGACGATAATTATTTCACTTTATGCATATTTTGTCTTCTGTCAGGAAGAAGACAACCCAAGGCAGTCAGGGAAGGACATCTCAGCCTAGGGCTTAATTGTGTAGGTGAAGAAATTGCCATTTGTCCCCAAAACCAAAGACAGAGTAGATCCCAATGAGTTATACACTGCAATTCAGTGTTGCTATGTTGTGTGTGTGCCCTGCATTACTATATCGACAAGTTATAGAGGTTTATTATACCACATACTTGCATTGACATCTACGTCTATATTCATATGTGTAATATTTATACTCATATGATATATTCACATGTGTTATGCTTATTTACACTTACGTAAAACGTACATATTTCTGTACACCTGGAAACATGTTACTGTTTCTATGAGT
Organism: Macrotus californicus; assembly: GCA_007922815.1. Lineage (NCBI taxonomy): Eukaryota > Metazoa > Chordata > Mammalia > Chiroptera > Phyllostomidae > Macrotus > Macrotus californicus. The sequence continues at coordinate 25,083 of VMDR010011487.1, read as the reverse complement.
TTCAATTTATATAGAGATTTGTCTTTCCAGATAAACCTCTTGAGAGTCTGCTCGGGAAAGATGAGCAACTCTAAATAATCAAAATAGGGCCACAGCAGGTGAACAGCTCTGTGGGACGCCTTTGTGCCATCCACAGCGTTTAAAGAGATTGAATAAAGTTTTTGTAAGCGCGACCCCGGAGAAAGAACAATTGACGTGACCTCGTCATTTATCACTAAATCTTAACCCCTTATGGTTCCTTGATTTTTCTCTGACGGAATCTGAAATCATTGTTGTTGTGCACCTGCCCACATGTTCTTTCCGGCGGCTGGAGGGTGGGGGTGGAGCAAACGTGGATTGGGTTTGGAGACCAGCCCAGGCCCTGGAAGACAGCCAACCTGGAGGATTTCAGGCTCTCTTTCTACTGGGGAACAAGCCAAGTGAGTTTCTTCATTATGCCAGCGCAGGACTTTTTTTATTTCCCGTAACGTTCCGGTGTCTGGAGGTGACCTTCCATGATTATCTGACTGTGGCATGGCAGGATTTCATAGAAGGGGTGTTTTCATTGGCTCTTCTTCCAGAGGTTTATTTATTGAAATGTCAAAACCAGATCCTGCGAGGTTGCTTCCACTGCCAGGCAAGCCCAGGACCAGGAACGAGGAGACGATACCCCACCTCACTGGGCTGCAGTTTCTCTCCAGCTGTGAAGGAAGGCCATGTCCCGAGCGTGTGGGCAACAATGTCACCCACCTGCCAGCCAAGTCCACTGCCATGACATCATAACTGGAGAAGAGGCACCCTAGTGAATGTCAGAGTTGTGATTATGTATCACCCAGTTGCAGATAACTGTCCTTTCATGCCCTGTTCCCGGAATGACAGAAAGCACATCCTTGTCTTCGGATGCTGGTCAATGGAAGCTGTAGGGGGCGCCACCCAAGCCCATCCACTTACTCTAATAATCGTATGTCCAACATCCACGTGTCATTATGCTGTGGCCCCTGGCCAAGTCAGCTATGGAAGCATGACTTTTTGATTTCCTCCAGAAACTGACAGATGACCCAGAAAACGGATGGACGAGTGAAATAAGTCACACGAGCCCTGGCCAAGAGGCATTGTCCCATTTGCCAAAAAGTTGAGGTTGGATCCCCCAGTCACGGCACATGCCTAGGTTGCAGGTTCAATCCCCAGTCAGGGAGTGTAAGGGAGGCAAGTGATCGATGTTTCCCTCTCATATTGATGTTTCTCTTTCTCTCTCTGTCTCTGTCTCTCTTTCTCAAATCAATAAACATTAGATAGCGAGATGATAAGTAGATAGATATATAGGTAGATGATAGATAGATAGGTAATAGATAGTGGATAGATGATAAATAATGGAGAAAGAAATGATAGATACATAGATACATGATAGATAGATAGATAGATAGATAACAGGTAGATAGATAAAAAGGTACATGATAGATAGACAGACAGATAGATAATACATAGTAGACAGATGACCGATAATAGAGAAAGACATGATAGATACACAGATAGAGAGATGACTGATAGATTGAAAATAGGTGGATAATCTCATGATAAAGCACAGTCTCTCAACCTCAGCACTGTTCACTCTGGAGGACTCTCTGATGTGGGCATCCTGGGCAATGTAGGGTGTCAAGTAGTGCCCCTCGTCTCCACCCACCAGATTCCCCTAGCACCCCCATTTCTCAGTATCACAACCCAAACATCCCCAGACATTGCCAAGTCCTTGGAGGGCCAGGACCACTCCTGGTTGGGACTTAAACTTATGATCCTCCCAGAAGTCTTTACCCAGTCAGCATCAGCTTGGCCATTTCTACTTGGCTTCTCAAATGTGCAACCTGAACTGTTTCAGGGCTTCAGCTTGACTTGGGGTTGGAAACAGCCTCAAGGATTTTTAAACATCCTCAACAACGACCCAGAGTGGCCTCGCAGCCTTCCTCAGCATTCTCCACGTCCCTGGGTAGGGCTCTGCGTTCTGAACTCGGCTTGCCTCTCAATGTGCGTCGCGGAGGGAATAGAAAGCTTGCCGCGGACCACATTTCACAAAGCCCACAAACAGTACACAGCTGTGCAGCTTGATCAAAGTTCCTTGAGATTTTCAAACTAATTACGCATATCCTCTCTTTGCACGCCAAAGAGCAAACTTCCAGGACAGCTGCGCAGTCTGGGTCCAGATGTGACCCTCAACACGCGCTAGGATCAAACTAATCTCTGCCAGGAAGAAAGAAGCCCACCGACTCGGCCTGCGTCCTACCGTTCAACCCCCGTGGCCGTATCTGTACCAGACGCTTGGGCGTACCAAATGCTTCCTTTGAGCATCCATTACTTCTGGTGTGGTGTGCCGCAAATACAGCTAATGCCGTCAAACTGAATGAAACGGCTCTTGGGGACTAAGGGATAACAGAAAAGATGTCACACCTGCACATGGTTTACGTTCCTGGCACCTTTCACAACATGAGCTTCCTCTGGGTTAAACGAACCCTGTGACGTATGATTAAAATATCGTTCTGCCTTCTTATTTTTTCTCTCTTAATAGACACCCAGCATCGGGGAGAGGCCGGCAACCATCCTGCCCTGCTGTCGCCGGGATAATCTCATCAAAACACCAATCGGATCCCCTTAATTACCACCCACCACCAAGATAAAGACAAAGCTACACAAGCAGTCATTCCAACCCCACAATCATGTGATAGAAGTTGTCTTGTTTGAATGGCCCTCAATTTCTTCTTCAACAAAGGTGGCCTCGGGCAGGAAAACTGGCCTCCCAATGAGCAGCTGCCTCCAGACCTTGGAACCGGTCCCACAAACTCAACCTCTCCTTTCCTCATGCCGCAGCCAAATGGGCTCCATTCTGTCCTTAAAAAGACTCCTCCTTTTCGGTAAAGTTTCTGTGAATGGACCTGGATTTCTATGACCATCTCCGTGCAGCTCAGCAGAATTTAATATCAGGGGTATTTCCATTGGCGCCCTGTCAAGAGGGTTTATTTTTCAAAGTGTCAGAACCATTTCCTGGAAGGTTATTTCAGCTGCAAGGCAAGACTGCAGGGTGTAGTCATGTTGTCACTTCTATGCAGAGGCTGGAAGGGGGTAGGTGGTGGGGACGTGATGTGAAGACCCAAGGAGTATGGGACAGATGAGACAACGTGAGTGAGGAGCTCATTGGTGGAGGGGTCCTGAAGGCAAACTAAGGCCACTGTCACCATGTCAGCTCAACCACAGGTTGAAATACCAAGGCCATTGAACGTGGCAGTGCCCTCATGCAAACCAGGGGGTACAGGAGACAGCAGGACAACCAAAACGCCAAGCTTCAAACCAAAACCGGTCTACCCCAGGACAGCCTGCAAACCCGCAGCCTCATGGTGTTAGGGACATTGGCCTGGGAGGTGGACAGCTTGTGTCAGGGTGACGGATGTGCTGGTGGACACCATCAAGGCTTGACCAGCTTTGGTCCTCTCTCCCTGGCTGGACCAGTAGGGGCCATTAGCTTCTTCTCTCCCCCCTTCGTGAGCTTGATTCCTTCCAGATCTGACCTCACTGTTCTGAGCAAGAAGTCAAAAACGTCCAGGGATGTTAACCACGGTGGTCACTTAGGATCAACACCCCAAATGCCTTTGCGCTTGCTTCCTGCACGTTTGAGATATGTCACTGTCTGTATTGGTTGAATCCACAGGCAATGGTTCTCCACAAGAGCCTCCATGGGCGAAGCATGAGAAACAGGAGTGTGATCATCTCCCGGGGAGAAGACGTCACACACGGAAGAGGCTCCCAGGACCACCAGCTCTGAGTGCTTCGTGTTTTCCAGATAAGGCTCAGCCGCCAGCCTCTCCTTACATCGTGTGGTCAGAGCGGACCCCGGAGAGTGTCTCCAGAGATCCCAACGCCCATGCTCTTAGCCCACGCCACTCTGTTCGAGATCCAGCATATGACAGGACAGGCCTGGTATTTCTTGAGGGCTCCTAGGGTGGGGGAAGCATCTGTATCTGCTGTGTTGGACACGCATGACTCATTGGGTGTAATCATAAAGCGATTTTATTTTGTCTCCTACCATCCCTTTGCAATATATTCCGTGGAGGTGGAGCAAGTAAGCGGTTCTTTGTAAACCTCTGGAGGAAATCACTGGCAGGCTCATGACTTCCCTCCCTCTCTCCCTCTCTCCCTCTCTGCTCTTCCTCCTCCTTCTCCCTGTTCTTCTCCTTTTGCCCCCCTTCTACTTCTCCTCCGACTTTTCCTTTTCTCTCTCCCCTTTGTCTCCCCTACAATCTCTCTCTCTCTCTGCCCCCGCCCCCTCAACTGCCTCTGACCTCCAGGAGGAAGAGGCAGAGTCAGCTGTTCAGGGAAGGGGGCCTTGACCTGCCCAGCTACTCTCATCTATCCCCAGTACAATGAGGGCGTTGGGGAAAAGGAGGGGAGCTGCTTGGGTCATCCAGCCACAGCAGGTGTGGACAGAAGTCTTTGTTCCTCTCTGACACCCCTGTGGACTTTGCAGTGGGCTCCCCTCCCAGCAAGGAGGGGTGTGCATCAGTTGGCTTTTCAGTGACCATGGGGCATCATCTAAGGGGCTGGGAGACAAAAGACTATGCTCTGTGGCATGACCCAGCTGTCACCTGTGGCCAGGCCCAGGCTGCAGAAAGTTGTGGCTCCCCGGGCCTGTGACCTTGAATGTCGCAGCAGCTCACAATATGGTTGGGGGTGTCTGGGAGAACTCCTCCCAACTTGCAATTGATGGCAGAAGTGACGGCGGTCAGGTGGGTTGTCCCTCCCCCTCAGGGTCCACCTGCTTCCTTGACTCACCAGCCTCAGTCACCCGCGTATTGATAGCACATTCGGTTCTTCAGGGAGACAGGGGGGATGTCATTATTCTTGGGGTCCAAACCTTTTCCTCCTATGATGTGACCTTTGAGTAATAGTTGTCCAGGTCATTACCTGAGTCCTGTGCATGTCACACCTGGCTAAGCCAGGACTTTCCTTCCAGGTTATTCCGGAAGGGATCACGCAGACAACCATTGGGTATGGGGAAGAGAAGTGAGTAAATGTCACTCTCTCTTCCTAACGGGAACGAAACCCACATCCACCCACATACTTAGCACATTCAGAGACAGTGCTTTGTCCAAAGAAACCATATCCAGAATCTGACCCACACACAGTCTGAAGACTGGTCTCTGACTCTTTAAATCTTCAAAAAACGACAGAAATGGGGTCTACACAGACAGTTGATGGATCATTATTCAGCCCCCCAAAAAGGAAGAAAGTGCTGATACATGCCCAGCAGGGGTGAACCTTGAACACATGCTGAGTGAGCAAAGCCAGTGAAAAAGCTCAGGTGTTGTGAGTTTCTATTAACACGAAACATCCAGAACAGGAAAATCCATACAGGGAGTAAGCAGATGAGTGGTTCCCGGGGGCAGGTGGAGAGGATAGAGGGACAAGGTGGGGAACGTTAAAGAATATAGGGTTTCTTCTTGGGCTGATGGAACTGTTGTAAAATGCACGGTAAGTAACACCTCCAAGACTCCGTGAATCCACTAAAAATCATTGACTTGTACGCCTGAAATGGGTGTGTTATCTGGTATGCCAATTACATAGCTCCCAAACGTGGTTATAAAACGAAGACGCGATTAGCTCTCCCTGCTCACGTCCCCACCCTGGTTCCTGAATCCACCCATCTCTGGACATCAGAGACGGTTTTCCTGCCGACGGCCTTACGTAACCCAGAATCCTCTGCCCCGAACCACAAAAGTGCCTGTGTAGACAAGCACATCATCATTTAGATGCAATGTGCACCCCACCTGGTTCCACCTGCAAAGGATTTGAGGTGGTTTCTAATAACATCGCACAGGCATATGGCAGTTAAAGGAGACACAAGGAAGGCCACAAAGCAGGTGTGGGAAACAGAGACACAATTTGCCGGGATCCCAGAAGGCACAAGTCTCCAATTCTTAGGATTCTTCCCACAGTCTTTGGGTTCTGCCGAGTTCCTTTTTGTTGCAATGCTGAGTCCGCTTCGTTATACAACCTGTGAAATGTCCCAAAGGCTGCCTTGGATATTTATTCGTATCCTAGAAACTCATAAATGCTCTCTACCCTGCCCTCGGATGCAACCTCGTTTTTTGGCCCCAACCCAGCAACAGAGGGGAAAGCATCAACTTGAACATGCTTTACAGTGAGTTGTAAATGCAAGTCTGGGCAAGACATGGAAGGGCAGGTTAATCTGTTCCAGTGCAGGCAACAAACAAGAGTTCTCACTGGAAAGGTTGCTTCCTTCATTTCTGTGTGTGGGTGGGGGGTGAAAGCCAGAGCCCAAGGGTGTCGTCCAGGCCTGAGTTTCATCTGGCTCTCCCATGTTGGAGGTCATTGCAATTTTGGGGGGGCAAGAAAATCGACAAGGGCCAGATTCAGGGAGATAGCCTACAGAGATTTCGCCGAAGGACTCTCTGCAGGTTCCACAGGAGGCAGGTGTGTGTTCCCTCTTGATTTTCCACACCTGGACTTTGGGTTTCAACGGTTGATCCGCAGATGTACAAGATGGAGGTCTGGTTTAAGGGACGGACGGAGACGTCGACATTAAGAATTTTGGAAACACCAAAAAATATCAAGCACGCATTCCCATATTAACAGGAAGTTCATGCAATTTCTCTATCCGTGGAGACATACAAAGGAATTATAAAAAGCAGCATAATTAGGGAGCTAATCAAACTCCTTGGATGCCTTCCTTCTCTAAAAAAGTCAGCTGGGTTCATGTTTGTTAGTTCTGGAAAGTGCGGCATTTTCTTTTTATGAGAACAGAACTCGCAGTGCCTCTTGGGCATCAAAGATGTCTATGAAACAATATTTTTTCTTTCTCCTTTAGGGAGATATGATTGGCAAACAGCGCTGCGTGAGTTGAATGTACAATGTGATGACTTACACACATCGCAAACAATACTTTGATGAGTTAAGGTAAATGTAAAAACATGGATAAAAGCACTCACATATGAAATTTTAGGAGAAGTTGAGAGAAGCAGCCTTCTTACAAAAATCTGCTTTCTCTTTGGCGAAAATGAAATCTTTGAGTATGTCGGGTTTACAGTAAAGAGCCAGACCTGATTTTCCCATTGGCTGGTTGATTCTATCTTCCAAGAAACACAAAAAATAATTTTACATAATCCAGAGCAGTGGTTTCCTAAAAGAGACACATCGTGGGGCTGTGGGTTGGAAATTCATCTTTTATTGGAAACCTCTCATTCCTACTCTTACTTAAGGTGTCTTCCAATATTACTTGTTTGGTCACAGAAAAAATTTGAACAGTGAAAATTAGCAGGAATGTTTTAAAATTGCGCAATTAATGAAACACTCAAAAGGACCAGCCACAACTATTAAATTTAGCCTTCATTTTCTTACTTTCAACATTTTTAACATTCATCGGCCTTTTTTTTTCTATTTCAAGTACAACCAATTCACTTGTCTAATTTATTTTCCTTCACCTCAAAAACAGATCTCATCTACTATCGTAATTCCTACATTTGGGTTCCCCTCTTGTCTCAGCAACGTCATTCGACCTAGAAGATCGTTCATCCCAAAGGACCGCACGAATTTACCAAGTCAGCCTCATGGAGAAAACACTTCATACAAATGGTTTCCATGGCACTTCAATGCTTTCAATTAAGCATGGCTTCACACAAGGAAAATCGATGTGCTCGTCAAAACGTTGGAAAGAACCAGAGGATGAGACGGTTCGTGAGTTTGCAGGAAGCGGTCCCTTCCTCTGGAATGTTAAGTGTTGGGAGAAACCAGGCCTCCCTTCTTTCAAGTTAAAAATGCTTTGAAGAGCAGAGCTTCACGGGGGAGGGAGGGGGAAGATGAGATAGCAGTGAGGGGTGGGGACGCTGCTGGGAAGAAAGATGAGGCCCCTCACTTCCCTGCACCCAACGGGAAATGCAGGTCTCCTGCAAAACACGCCTGCCTTACCGAGGACACAGCTCTTCCTACGCCAGGTGAGCATTTTTTATTTGATTTTTAATCACAGCTTACATTCGATATGAGATTAGCTCCAGGTATACAGCATAATGATTAGACATTCATATAAATTACTAAGTGATTCCTCCATATTTCCAGTACCTACCCAGCACCATCCATATTATTGACTTGATTCCCTGTGCTAGACTTTGCATCCCTGTGACGATTTTGTAACTGCCCATCTGTGCTTCTCACTGCCTTTCCCTTTCTCATCCAGCCTTTCAGTCCCCTCCCATCAGCCAAGCATTTTTTTTCCTCTGTATCTAAGTTTCTCATGGACCAATTATTTTGAGCAAAAGGTCACCAAGAAAGACCTTGCAGGCTCAAGAAAAATTTGTGCTTAGTTTCATACTGGGAAAAATTTCAACCAGCAGCCTGGTGCATGATATGGTTATCATGAGAAATGGCATTTGACTTGTCTGCAGGGCAGAGAAAACTAATAGCTACTGGACCTGTGCCCTCCAAACATGACCTTGTGAACCCCCAAAGCACCTGCCTCGTCCACGGCTCAGGGTATCTTACACACCTTGACCTGAACCTGAACCTGAACCTGCCATGCACCCGGGTCTCTGAGTCTCTTCTGGATGTGCCTTTCCAGTGAGCACATTAAATCTGATTTCATTTCATCTGTCCGTTTCTTGTTGGATTTGATTATCCAACCAACCAAAATGGAAAGAGGCATTTTTTTCTCTTCCCCAAACAATGAATCTTCCGTGCCACCCAGATCCAAAGGAGTGAATCAGAGACAGGGATTCAGGCTGGCTCTCCGTGTCAAGGTGTGTACGCAGAGTTTTCTTATGCTCACACCACCTGCTACCCATGGTGATCCTCAGCCACAGGTGTGTGGGACCCTTGCTTGGCCTTGTTTGTGATTTTCTGTGGCTGTGTTCGTTGGGAGCACTGGTCTGCCACCCACAGCAACTCTGGGCTGGAGTCCGGGCAGCTGGGGTGGGGGAGATACCAGCAAGATGGTTACTAGACCCAAAGCAAAAGAAAAAGCCGAGCAAGTCCCTAGAATATCCCAACAGTTGTCAAGAGCTAAGAAAGAGACACAGCATCCATCTTTAGAGACGATAAATAGATGTCAGCATGGATGTGGGTATCTTTTCCAGAAGCACGAGTGGGGAAACCAAGTCCCTCTCCTATAAAGGATTTTTGGGCACAAGCAGCATCTGCCCCCCAAATTTATGGTGCACAAAAAGGAAAGTAGTCCCTTGTCAGAAACACATGTCGAAGCATCTCAGAGTGAACAGTTTGGGAGAGAATTTGGGGGGGCACCTGTCTTCAGTCATCAAGTCAGGCCTTACTCTTTGGAAGCTTATCCTGTTGTCCTCCATTTGTAATTCTTTAAATAGGTTTATTGATTTTTAGAGAAAGAGGGAGAAAGAGAGAGAAAGATAGAAACATTCATGGGCCGCCTCTTGTGCATGACGCCGAATGGGGATCGAACCCACAACATTTTGGTGCAGACTCTCCAACAGACTGAGCCATATCACCCAGAGCTCCTTACCACTGTTTAGAGAAAAAGCCAGAGGGATCCAGACAAAGTCTTGGGCTCCTTCACTCAGTACAATAGTGGGAGGCACACTCTGGCTTATGCCGGTCATTTCGTCAACTGTCCACGAAAACTGCTTACTTGGGGCAAAATCAGCCCATTCCACAACTGCACCACGTTAGTATTTTTGCTCACCGTGGCTCTTCCCCCCAAACAGACCGTGTTTACTTCAAAAGCCTGTTGCAAGCCAACAGCACAGCATTTCAGAATGGGTCTGTCACAAGCGATGCTCACACGTCCTTGACACTCTGCCATTTCCCCTCTACTTATCTCTTGCCAGATTCTGACCACAGAAGTCTGAACACATTCATCTTCTTGCTGTCTACCCGGATGACACGTTCAGCTGGACACAGGCCTCTGAGCTCCCAGGAAAAAAAGCAAAGCAGGTCTCCTTTTCTGAGTTGCTTTGAAGGCGTCGGAAGTAACATGGGTTTCTTGTCCTTCGTGGCACACACATTTAACAGTGACAGCCATGCTTCATCTGACACGTGCTTCATACAAACACCATCCTTTTGAAGGGACAGGGAGCTTAGGTCGTGACCACGCTCTCATGTCCTGGACATAACGGTGGAGGTAAACCACCCTAAGACGGCATGGAGTACAAACATTGCAGGCACGCTTTCTCGGGTTTGCCACCAAGGCACACGGTTTCGCATAATCTAGAGATGATGTCTGAAGGGAATATGAAGGGAGAATCAAGTTCCGCCTCCAAACATTCTGTCACCGAGAGTCATGAAGTGACCTAAGCGGTGAAGAATCCCATAAGGACATTTCAGAATCATCGACTCACCATGTCCCTGTTTCAACCTTGTTAGAAAATTGTACTGATCTTTACAGTTACTTAGCAAGTGAATCGGGGAGACAAGAAAAGGTGAAAATCTGTTCAGCATCATTTGCTACACGCTCTATGATCAAACACCGTGCTGTCTTCTGCACGTACAAGCACATTTTCTGCCCAGAAAAATGCACACCCTCCTTCCTGGCTTGCACCCCCCAAATCCCAAAGATACCAGACACCAGAAAACACCTATCATATGCACAATAAAATCCTTGCTAAGCCAATCTTCCTGGGAAAAGTGACTTATCTGTCCAAAATCTGACTCATGGAAGACCAGAGGTAACTAGCTTTGCCAACTGTCGTAAAGGCTGAGCTTTGAAAACCGTTCCTACAACTTCCGGCCAAGATGGAGGTGTAGGTAGACATGCTGTGCCTCCTCACACATCCAAAAGAAGGACAATAACAAATTTAAAGACAAGAAACCACCAGAACTGCCAGAAAATTGAGCTGTATGGCAGTCCAACAACCGAGGAGTTAAAGAAGAAACATTCATACAGACCGGTAGGAGGGCAGCTGGGGCTGAGAGGACTCCTGTCAAGGCGGTGGATGGCAGAGCAGGTGAGGTGATGTCTGGTGGACTGGGTGGTCCTGCATTTGAGCTCGGATAAACTGGAAGGAACAACTGGGGAATGAGACAGACCGCCCTACCCAGGGTTCCAGCGCAGGGAAATAAGGCCTCAAAACTGCTAACTGAAGAAACCTGTGAGGGTTGAGGCGGCAGGAGAAACTCCCAGATTCACAGGAGAGTCCATTGTAAAGACCCGCTACAATGTGGAGGATCCTAGAATGTACACAAACCACCCACCCGGGAATCAGCACCAGAGGGGCCCAGTTTGACTGTGGGTAGCGGGGAAAGTCACTGAAAGCCGGCAGAGAGCTGAGCAAGCCGCACTGCTCCCTCTCAGACCCCTCCCCACACACACAGCACCACAACACAGCAATGTGGGTTGCCCCTCCCTGGCGAACACCTAAGGCTCCGCCCCTTATATGAAACAGTCTCACGGACACAAAAATGCATCACCATCAAATGAAAGAACAGATCAAAGCTCCAAAAATACAACTAAGCAATGAAGAGATTGGGAAGGGGAAAGAAAGGGGAAAAGAGAGGGGAAAACGTACAGGGAATAAGAAGCATAAATGGTAGGTACAAAATAGACAAGAGGAGGTTAAGAATAGTGTAGGAAATGGAGAAGCCAAAGAATTTATAGGTACGACTCATGGGCATGAACTGAGGTGGGGGAGATGCTGGTGGGAGGCAGGCAGTACCGGGCAGAGAGGAATAAAGGAGACGAAAAAATGGGACAACTGTAATAGCATAATCAATAAAATGCATTCTAAAAATAAATAAAAGTAAACATAAATAAAATCTTTTAAAAAATTTAGCAACCCCCAATGTAATAAAGAATTTAAACCAAGATAAACAATTTAGGCCAAGATTTAAAAAACAAAAAACAACAACAAAAAAAAACCTGTTCCTACGATCATCCACTCTGGCTCTGCATTTCCTGTTTTAAATTAAACAAAAGCTTTCCTGGATTTTTTTTTTTTTTTTAATAAACCACTTTCCATGAAAGAAGCTACGATTGCAGGATATCCCCTGGGGTTTCAACGGGAATTCCATGACAGCTTTTTATTTTTGCCAGTAGAAGCTTCCAGAATTCATCTTCCCAAAGGGTAATTGCCCCAGACAGAGCCCCGAATCCCTAGACTGGGCTATGAACTTCATTTTCGGAGTGTCCTGGAGGATCACGCTTTGGGGAAGGACATACCCGGAGCCCTCCACTCGCTACATGGAATAATAGCTTTCAACCTTGCAAACTACAAATAGTCAATAAACTCATGCATAAAGCATCATAAATAAACAACATTTATGTGGTTCTTACATTCCCCTGAGTTTGTTGACCTGCTTCAGAGAGCAGCTGTTCTCCCGCCAAAATTGTGTTTGTAAAAACAAGCTCATTTTTTACCAGTTATCGGGGAGGGTGGGTGGGAATCACTGCATGAATTACATAAATATTTAACCACAACACTGTACCGCTGGAACTAATGTAAAATATTAAATGTGAACGTCATCGACATGTGACAAAAAAACTACCTTGTGTTTCACGTGTAGGGAGGAATCCGAACCCTCAGTGAGTCGGTCAGGGTAGCATTTTACGCACGAGAACTTACAGTTTTTTCAGAGAAGGGTTTGTGCAGAGAGGAAATGGGCTACAAACAGGCTCTTATTAATGCTGTGTTCAGTGATTTACCTCTTTCCACCTCTCTGTACTGTTCAGGCTTGGAGAGACACATGCACATCAAATCCTCAGCATCTGTGAAAGAGACCTTATCTGGAAACAGGGCGTCTGCAGGTGAGATGAGGGAAGGGTCTGAGAGGTCGTCCTGGGTCAGGGTGGCCCTGCATCCAGTGGCAGTGTCCTTAGAAGTGACAGAGGAGGAGACGCAGACCCAGAGGAGAAGCCATGCGGAGACGGAGGCAGAGAGGGGAGGGATGCAGCCACCAGCCCAGGGACGCCTGGAGCCCCCGGAGCTGGATGAGGCAGGAAAAACCCTCCCTGGAGCCTGTGGAGGGACCACAGCCCTGGGACGCCTGGACCTCAGATGTCTGGTCTCCAGGGCAGAGACAGGAGGAATTCTATGGCTTCAAGCCCACAAACGTATGGTTCTTAGTCAACAAACGCAGGGATGAAGGCTGTGCATTCAGTGAATCTAATACACGTGTCTTCAGTGTCAGAGCACAGTGTCAGCTGTGAGATAGCACAGGGCAGATTTGTGTTGCTGATTCACACGGGGTCACCATGCTCGGAGTCATGAAGCAAGGAGGAAGGGTCCTCTCTGTAGTGTGCTTGGGGCATCTCCTGTCCCCACTGTGGTTCTCCCTGCCTCCTGGCAAATGCGTGGCCTCTGTGGGCAGAGGAGTGGACCACTCAGGGTGGACAGCAGGGCTGGCTTGCTCAAGGTTCCCCGGCGAACTCCAGACTCCAGCGCGCATGAACATGTCTCCTGGAGCCCCGAATGTGGAATTAGCCTCCGTCGGGGTGGATGGGTGACCCCGGCTGGCCTCTCGGGCTCCACAGAGCCAGCAAAAGAAAGACACTCGGAAGGAGCCCTGAGTAACTGCCAGAGCCGGACTTCAAAGCCTGGCGAGTTCACTGTGGCCGCACAGGGAGCTGCAGATGTCTCCAAGCTGCTTGCGATGCTGCCCCAAGGGCGAGGCCACTCCCTGGCCCGTCATTGCCACCCCATTCTCCCGGCCTCTGCTTTCCTCACCGCCTGTCCCCTGGCCAGCACCTGGCTGTGCCCAAGTCCACTTTTCAATAAATATCTATTGGTTAAGCTGCTCTGTCTAGAGTGTTGTGCATGGCCACCAAAGCCATTGACTATCTCCCTGTGTAAAACCCTCTAACGCTCATACATTTCCCTCCATCACCAGCCGCATCCAGACCTCCCTCAGCTCCGGCATCGCCAGTCCATAATCAGTAAGCTCCCGGTTTTCTGTACAATGGCCGTCAGGAGTGCTTGACTGACCTGCTGAGAACTTCTGTTTTGTTTTTAACTTGCAATTTTCTGGCTACTTAAGCTGGACCCCACTCAATTGCTCAGAAATAGAGTCAACACAACCCCTTTAATCAATTCCATTTCCCCCTATGGTTGTTTTTTTCCCCCCATTTGGACCTATTTTTACCAGCCTTTGGCCAAGACTTTCATCACGCTCCATTTCTTCCTGGAATGTCCCCAGTGTGTCCAGGTCTCAGCTCTCTCTGGCCTGCCTCTCAGCTGTGAGTCTCCAAGCTGTCCCTTCTTGGAATTGAGATCTAAGGACACTGAAGGTATTTAGGAGTCTGTCAGAGCCCAAAAATGGAAGTCGGGTATGCACATGGCTCTGTCCTAGCTTACTTATTCTCCAGTACGAGGAACGTGATGTTGATGTGAAAACATTCACGCTCGACACACCCCTTGCAGTTGTATCTGGCGCTCAGTGATATCTACTCACTTTGGAATCGAGTTTAGACTGCGTGTCCTTAGGCACTGAGGTCAACCAGATGAACTCCAAGTGTCAACTTTTTCCACGTTCTATAAATTTATATGGCGGTTACGGGTACTGTTTTGTCTTGTACACCTTCTAGTCAGTGACTTGTGTCCCTTTAAAAAAATATGTGGGAGGCCCTGGCTGCTGTGGCTCAGTGGATTGGGCATGGGCTGCGAACCAAAGGGTCGCCGGTTCGATTCCCAGTCAGGGCACATGCCTGGGTTGTGGGCCAGGTCCCCAGTAGGGGGCGTGTGAGAGACAATCACACATGGACGCTTCTCTCCCTCTCTTTCTCCCTCCCTTCCCCTCTCTCTAAAAATAAATAAATACAATCTTTTAAAAATATGAGGAAGTATTTGCGAATGTGCTCTTATTTGGAAATAGAGCCTTTGCAGATATAAATAAGCCAAGATGTGATCATCAGGGAGCGTGCTAATCAAATAGGACTGGTGTCTTCCACAGACAGAAATATAGGGTGTGAAGGCACAAGCACGTGGACAAAAGGCCACATGAGTACAAAGGCACAGGGTGCAGTGGTGGATTTGCACGTCAAGGGACACTAAGGATTCCTGGCCCCCACCAGAAGCTGGAAGATGCAAGGAAGGACTGTCCCCTCCAGGTTTCAGAGGAACCCTAGCTCTGATGACACCTTGTTGTTGTGCTTCCAGCCACCAGACAAGGCATTCTTGTCATTGTGAGCCAGGGCACTGTGGTCCTTTGTGAAAGCAGCCCCAGGAAACTCATACAATAGTTCACACTTTCTCTGTTCAACTCCCTCTTATCCAGTCACAGCAAAGTGTTTACTAAAAATTTCCTACATACCCACCCACCTGCCTACCGGTCCTTGGGTGAGTATCAGATGACAGTTCTTCCCTAGACCCAGGTGAGATAACATTCATAGTTCATTGATCTTAGGCAAAATATAATAATACATAGCTACTCAACCAGCTATGTATGAATTTATCTAACTGTACTTGTAAGGGTAATGTCAGCAATTGATCCTTGGGGAAAGAGGATGGTTACTTCACTGAGAGAGAATTTCTTTTCCACCTTTTGAACATGGAGTTTTTTTTTATAGCACTTGCTATAACATATGAGAGAGGAGAGATTACTGATCAGTCAGTGAAGGAAGAACCATTCAGTAAAGAATGAAGAGATCATTGGCCTTTCATATGGAAAGAAATAAAAACCATATGGACACACATATGCACACACATACACATTCCAGATGGTTTAAAGTTAAACTTCTGGAAGAAAATGTAGAGAAAAAGATCATTTTCTTTTTGGAGTCCAGACGGATTCTTATAAGAAGACACAAAAGTACTAACCATAGAAGAAAATTCCATGTGAACTAACTTAAAAATTAAGAACTTCTGTTTATCACAAGCCTTATAAATGAAAGGAAAAGGGAACACCGAGCCTGGGCGAATCATTTTAACAAATTCTCTTGCGAAAGGGTGCAAATGGTGCACATCTGGGACGTACATGGAAACTCAAATTTATATAAAAGACACAACTTACTAGAAAAGCTGATGAAGTCAATGAGGAGGCATTTCACTCCAAAAGAATAGACATAACGGCCCCCAAAGAGGTGAAATCCTCATCCACTCCAATTGCTCAAGAAAACTAAAGGCTGCAACATGATAAATATTATTTTGAGATAATTAGCAATGTTTAAACGTTCTCAAAGTTCCAGCCTGGGAGAGAAGGCGAATCTACGGAAAACACTCAGACAGCGATCTTGGGTCTGCAAATGAAAATGACCCCTTTGGAAAACCATTTTGCCTCGTCGATCGGTTTTAACCACGCAGCTCTCGCTCAAGAACTGCTCTCCTAGGTGAATATTCAAGGGATAACCGTGTATTTGGTGTTTACCAAATGCATCATGCCATTTTCATTGGTAATAGCCAGCCAGCCCTGCAAGGGGCCCAAATATCCATCAAGAGGAAAATGTGGAAATAGATTGTGGCCCACTGACTCCACGAGTACCTCAAAGACAGAGAGAGAGAGATCAATAATGAAATACAGACAGAGTAACAATGTCAGACATCTAAACAACAGAATGTTAAATGGCAAAGTCTCAGAAGCCATGATACAGGATGATACCATTTTTTTTCTAAACTAAATCAAAGTATGTGTTTAATGTTAATTATCTTTTATAGGATAGGCCCAGTTTAGTGGCCTACACAGGTATCAACACGAATACATATACACACACATATATGGTTTAGACTCATTTGCTGCTCTATTAATATGTTTGGAGAACAAGAAAATTCAGGAGAGTAGTTGACTCCACATGGAAGTAAGGAATGAGACAGAAAAACTAGATAAACACAAAATATCAGGGGTGAGATAATTCTCAGTTTGGGAAATGGATATTTTGCTATTGGTTGTATTATGCTTTGCACATTCGGCATCAAATATACCAAAGATTGCATGAAACTACAAAAAATTACTACTTTACAAGAATGAAGAGCTCTTATTATCTTTGCAAGCTTTCGTTCTGTTTTATTTATGCATCTGATGAAACCCATTCATGTTTAAAAAATTCTGCCCACATTAGACGGCATCTAGAACATTCTTCGGATCCTATTCTCAGGGTGAACATGAGTCGAATATTCCTGTAAGATAATGCATGTTATCAATAAGTCTTTGCTTAAATATTTTCGGCATGCATGCGTTGACATCAAAGCTACTTGTGGTTTCTTGCTCCACCTAGACAACTTGAAGCCAAGAAAATGATGAAATCCGTATGCAGCATGTCTTCACTCATTAACAAATATCGGGAAGAGTTTCATATCTCAAGAGAGGCATCGTCTCCACATCCCCTTCAGAAACTCCTGCCAAAATGTCTTCAGTCTCTTCCCATTACACATCCTCAGGAAATCTCCGCGTGTACATGGAGTGCAGGCTGACATTTCCCATAATATGACCAGCGGTCTATCTGTGTTCGTCAACGGGCTGGAAAGTGGGAGAGGCACGAATCTCCAAGATAACTTCCAAAGTTCTAGTTCTTGACCTGATGGGACTATCCCTGCATGTGCCCTGCAACAATTCACTGAGACATTTGTTGTGCAGGTTCCTAGTAGTCCTGTTTTTTACTTAAAAATAAAGTTTCCATTTTAGGTTGATTGACCAATCAGAGCGTGATCAGTTAAATTTGAAGGTTGAAACATTTTCAATTTTGTGTAGCAACAGAAATTGTTCTTATGAAGTAGCTTTTTATTTAACAATTGTCTTCAACCTGTGTAAAAATGAGGGTAAGTATAGATGTGTTAAGGGAACCGAGAGCAAAGATTTAAGGATCGCCTCACACTTTGTGTGTGGTCTATGGCTACTGAGTACAGAAGGCGTGTAGGCAGACTAGGCTGCTCAGGTGTGCTTTGGAGGAAGTGGGCTGTAAAGGGAGGGTGCAGCGTCGGGAAAGGAAGACAGGGGAAAAAAACAGGAAGACGGACCAGGAAGCAGAGAGGGAAGAAGTGAGTGAATCACAAATGAGAACATGACTTTGGACCCGGAGGTGCACATTGACGAGTTGAGGATGCCCAGGCTGCAGGAACATTCGGCCGAGACCGCGAAGGTAACGCACGGTTCTTCAGGATCTAAGGGGACCCAAGAGGTCAGAGGTCGGGAAGTGGTTGAGTGGTTTCCGAAGGTGACTCTGACATGTGGCTCAGCTCACAGGAGGTCTCCACTGAAAGTCGTACTTGACATTCAGGCGTCCATCCAAGGAGAGTTTTGTTTTTCTTTCTTGAGTAATGATGTTGCATGCATTATATCTCAACTAAAACAAATGTACCCTCTCTTTTTTTTTCCCCCCAACAATTGGACCTTCCTTATTAGTTGTTGCAAAGGCACCTTCCACTCCATTCTGAATTCTCTGGGAGGCGAACAGAAGACTTTGAAATTTTCAGGTAATCCCTTTGAAACTTTCCAAAAATGGCATATTGGTTGTAAATAGATAGATGCATGAAGGGGTGATGATGATTGATAGAAATATAGACACTAGGTTGGATGAATAACCAGATGGATGATTGAATGGGTACATGGGTAGATGGATGGATAGATAATAGTTCACACACAGAACAGACGATAGATGGATGGGTAAGTAAATGAGTAGATGGATAGATGAATGGATAGACACATAGGTCAATAGATGAATGAATGAATGAATGAATACATAGATGCTAAATACATGGGTACATAGATATGCAGATAGATGAGATACATGAGTAGGTGGGCAGACAGATGAGTGACAGAGAATAGTACATAGATGAAGGTATACGTACACATCTATGATGCAGATGTAGCTAGGAAAGAGCTTGGGCAATCACTGATTCACAGCATGGCCGGGCACCCTCTTCTTCCCCTCACCCATCCTCTCCGCCACCTTGGTAAGTAGTTACAGTCTGCGTTAGAAGGACAAGGGACACACAGAGCCGGATGACCAGGAGATCATGCATAGTGAGGCCAAAGTATGCAATCAGAGGCCCTTCTGTGTCACCATTCATTTCTGCAAAACACCCTCCCTTCTTGCAATGGACAGTTGGAACTGTTTTTCTGCATGCCAGTTCCATTGTAAGGTGCCCACCCTTCTCGATCACGCTAATTGGAGGGAGGGTTCATTGTCAAAATCTCTGCCTGTGGTGAGAGATGGGTTTGGTGGGAAAAGAAGCCGGGTTTGAGAAGTACAAGTAAGGAACTCAGGATGGGTAAGGCAAAGCAGTGAGCAAGGGTTCCTGGCTGTGCAGTTTGCCAAAGGGAGCCCCTTCTTCTCTGTGGGAAAGGATATCTGAGGCCATCTGGAGGAGTGGGAGCCCCAAGGGGGAACGTTGGTCAGGACATGTGCACAGAGAATCTGGATGACCAGGCAGCATGAGTACATCGGGGAAGCTGGACCAGAAGGATCTTTGTGCTGAGCACAACAAATGGAAACAGAGAGGTTTAGGGGGAGGCTCTGTGGCCAGAAAACTGCGGGCTGGCTGGTGAGGGACCACGTGGGTGGTGATGGACTGAATGAGGCCATTTGTGGGGAGGTCTTTGGGGCAACACCTCATCCAGTCTTCCATTGTGCCCCTGAAGACTGTTAAAGAAAAATAAGCCACGGGAGCTTCATCCCCTGGCATTCTGACTTTATTTTGCATGGACTGGAGACCGTGTTTTTCATGGCACCTAAATGTGAAGAAGTTAACTAAACAGGGATGGTTTCGGAAAGAATGATCGTGTGATGGTCTAGAGAGAAAATAAAAAAACAGAATAAATCATTTAAAATGGAGAATATAGCACGAACCCTCTGTAGTGTTTACATACCTGTGTGCACACGTGTGTATGTGAGTCTCTCTGTGTGTGCACTCACATATGGTTTGAGAAATTAACAGATGTTAGCAACCCAATGTCCCTTACAATAACCTGGAAACATATTCTCGACCTAGCAGGAAAATTTTGCATTTACTCTCAAATCATCTCGAGAGACATGAATACGGATCAACAAAAGGAAAAATAAAAATCAGGAGTTTGGTATATTTAGTAAACCAACCCCTCTATGTCTGACTGCTAAGGGACCGTATGTGATAATTACAGCTGCTTAATTTTATCAAAACCCTTCCGGCCAGGACAGCAGAAGCAAAGAGCATTTCTTATGGCTATCGGCGACCACAATGACGCACATTTTTTTTTTTATTGTTGATCAGTTACAGTTGTCCTGCCTTTTTCTTCATTGCCCTCCCCTACCCCACGCCTCCCACACCCACAGTCCACTCCCCTCCATTATCCGTGCCCATGAGCCCTCTCTTCACGTTCCTTTACTTGCCCCTTCCCCTTCTTCCCCCCATGAGCCCCCTCCCCCTCCCTTCTGGTCACTGTCAGTTTGCTCTGTATCTCCGAGTCTCTGGTTCTATTTTGCTCATTTGCTTGTTTTTGTTGATTTATTCTAAACTCCCTGGGACCAGATACCATCATGCACTGTCCTCAGATATAAGATATAATCGACCCAGGTTGTTCAGGAGCCAGTTACCTATGAAACATCTCCCAGGTTCAGGGCAAGGGGTGAATGATGACGGTGAATTGAGTCTCCAGGCCCCTCCCAGACTCACTCCCCTGAGGAAGAAGACAGGCCAGCTGCTAATTTGGAGGCCATGTGTCCAGGACTTCTGGAGTCAGCCCCTATTCAAATCACTTTTTCTCATTTGACTTATATGAAGAAAGAAAAGGAAAGAAAGGAAATTGCTCATTGAAGAGAATGGGCTATTTAGCTGAAGAAATGCAAAACACTAATTTGAAAAGATATATGCACTCCCATGTGCATTGTAGAGTTATCTATATTGGCCAAGATATGGAAGCAACCCAAGTGCCCATCTATAGATGAATGGATAAAGAAGCTATGTACATATATACAAAGAAGTATACTCAGCCATAAAAAAAAGAATAAAATCTTATCATTTGCAACAACACGGATAGACCTAGAGGGTATTATGCTCAGTGAAATAAGTCAGACAGAGAAACACAAATAGCTTATGATTTCACTTATATGTAAAATCTAAAAAGCAAAATATACAAATAAACAAAGCAGAAACAGGCTCTTAGATACAGAGAACAGACTGATGGTTGTCAGAGGGGAGGGGGTATGAGGGGCCTGGGTGAAAAAGGTGAAGGGATTAAGAAGTATAAGTTGCAAGTGACAAAAAAGTCATGGGAATAGAGTTGACAAGATGGTGATAACTATGTACAGGACCAGGTGGGGACTGGACATATCAGGGGGATCACTTTGTCAAGTATGGCTTGTCTAACCACTTTTCTGTACACCTAAAACTAATAAAAAAAAATAATATTGAATGGAAACTGTAGCTGAAAAATAAAAATTAAAAAAAAACACAAAATGTAATGATCAAAAATAAATTTCACCCATACGATTTTTCTAAAAAGTAAAGGATGGAGAGTTGTAGTTATTAAGCCCAACTCTACCTCAAAACTTGGGAAGCAGATAGAACAGTGCACCTGCTATAAACAAGGAGACATGAGTTAATGGGATAACTCGGGGGTATACAAACACTGAGTTCCAGGACACAACCTCCAATATGCGTTTTCTTAACTCCTCTGCTCGTCCTTCCCCCTGGGCCTCCTCCTTCCTGCTTTCCCGACATCTGGGCTGAGTTTGGTGGGGGAAAATGTGGCCACCATATTGCCGGAAAAGGCGTCAAGGACGAATTGTACTAACCCCAAAGGCGGGTGAGTCACTCCACATGTTTTTTTTTTTTTTTTTTCTCTTGGGTTTAAATGCTCCATGCTTTCATTTCCAATCAAAAACTCATTTTTCCAGTGATAAGACAAGTCTAACATTTAGCTGTCCTGGTTGTCTAAACTCAACATTTTAGTAATTCAACAAGAAGCATTATTAAGGAATATTTAGAAGAGAAGTGGAAAACCTCAATTACAGTGTGGGTATTTTTCCCTTAAAGGAACAGAGAAACACAAGCCAGCAACCAGGCAACCAAACCGTCCCCATGATCATGCTGGGCCTTGACCACACCACAGCCATAGACCAGATACCACATGCGTCTCGTGGGACAACCTGAGTGGCTGATGTTAAAGTCACACCTTTGATTCCAACACATTGGCAAAAATAGCAATTACTCAAAATGAAGAATGGATGTTAGGGGGGAAATCAGCAGGTACCCATCATGGTGCCCTTGGAAACATCGGCACTTCACAACCTCTCATTTTCTCATCCGTTTGGTTACTTATACTGTGACTCAGCTCAGAATAAGTAGCAAAATGTGTGATATAGACTTAAAATGTACCAATACAGTCCCCTCAATAATGAGAATACTGCACACAAGGAGGTGAGCTCTTAATTTTCATCTCGAGAGAGCAGATAATGTACGTGTGTGTGTGTGTGTGTGTGTGTGTGTGTGTGTGTGTGTGTATGGTCCAAGGTGATCACGGGGAGTGCAGACTTTAAGAACTAGTGGGAATATATCCTAAGAATCGTGAAACACCAACTTGAAAAATATATGCATTTATATGTTCACAACAACGTTGTTTATAATCGCCAAGATCTGGAAGCAGCCCAAGTGCCCATAAGCACGTGAATGGATATAAAAGCTGTGGTACATTTACACAGCGGAATATTACATGGCCATAAAAAAGGAGGAACTCTTACCTTTTGCGACAGCATGGATGGACCTGGTGAATACTATGACAAGAGAAATAACCCCGTTTGAGAAAGACAAAGACCATATGACCTCACTTATATGTAGAATCTAATGAAGAGAGTAAACGGATGAACAAAATAGAGACAGAAGCATGGACAGATGGACAGACTGACAGCTGTCAGAGGGGAGGGAAGGGGGACTGGGTGAAAGAAAGAGAAGGCAGCAGCCAAAGAGCACGTATGCCTGACCCCTGGACATGGACAGCAGTGTGGTGGCACACACAGGGAAGGGGGAACTGGGTGGAAGTGAGCAAAGAGGGGGAATGGGACATCTATAATACCACGAAAAAATAAAAATAAACTAAAAAAAGGAGCCAATGTAGAAAAACTTTATAAAGCATTCCTGTTTCAGGCAAAAAAACAACTCAGTTTAAAGACAGGATGTGAGTCAGGTAACTTGCCAGGACACAGCCAGTAATTGGTAGACTCTCTTAAATTCTCAGCAGCCACGTCTGATACTTACCTCACACTTAGTTTTACAGGAAGATGTCAGGTAACCAATGAACCCAAACCCACCTAGTTCATGTAGCCTCTAATGAATTGGGACACGTTACAAAACACGCTACACAGCCTCACAGGATGGAAATCTTACAGCGCAGTCTGCATTTACGTGCTCTATTTCCAACACACACCAGGATAGTCACTGACAAAGAGTGAAATAAAGATTTCAATATGTATCTACTAAAATTACATATGCTAGATGGAGTCATTGTACTGCCAGCAACAGAATCCAATTTTTCCTTCAATTAATATTTTATTACCACAATTACACAATGACAACATAATTTCATCTTGAGCATCGAGGCACAAATAAAGATGGAATTACTTTGAGGGTTTTTGATCATGTGAAATATTATTCATGTATTATGATATATGAACAGGCTTTTCCTATGCACCAACAGGAACTTTTATTTTGAAGTAAAAAATTATTTTCTTTCAAACTTTCAAAAGACAAATTTTCCTCCATTCTTAGCCAAAGATAATATCGCTAGGAATTGTTGGATTCTCCTTGCCGATAGGCAACGTGACCAAAAGGAAATTGTTTTATAAGGTCGATGGGCGTTGTTTGACAGACAGGGGGGTTGGACGGAGGGCCTTGCTCTGTGCACCCATGGCTGACTTCACAGCTGGACTGGCTTCCCAAACTTCCACTCTGACAAAAGATATGAACTGCCAGAGAAACCAACAGACCACAAGATCCAGGAACTGTAAAAACCTAACACACAGGAGCAAGAACGTTAATGTTCCCTCTACGACGTGTGGACCACAACTATTCGAGCTAATGGGAACTGGAATTTTCACGATATTGGGTGAATACTTGTTTGAAATTAGCCAACATACGTGTTCCGACAGATGTGCCAGCAATTTTTAACAAGTTATGCAAGAAAATTGAAATAGGTCAGAGGATTTCTAAAGATAGAAGGGAAAAAAACGTTGACTCTTGATTCTTCACACTCAACCACACGCCTCTTTGGAAAATCTTCTGTGTTCTGGTGTCAGCAGCTCTTGAGCAAAATGACTGTAAGTGAGGACACTTCTTAGGGTACAGGTACTATGCTAATGCAGCAAACTCTTACTGAGCACCCGATCCCCACCTTTCGTCCGATCTCCACTTATATTTTGTCAGCGCTGCCCTGGGCTGTGGGTGGTCCCATCTTGCACGTTATGCATAGGCACATGACAAAATTTTATGTAAAGACAGGAAATTAAGTCTTCTAGGGACCTATTAGAAAATTTCCCTTTCACAGGAAAAGATAGAACCAACGAGAAGACCACTCAGCTGCTACATCTGGCCATCACCAGGGACATCTGGTTGACCTCTCAAGACCATGCAGGAGCGAGCCTGGAGACAAAGCCCATTCCAGGGTGAAGGCAGAACCGCACCCTTCCGTGCCTAGAACTTCCTGTCTCATGCAATAACATTTCTCCTTATTTTGTGTCCTCCTAGGCTGGTTTTCTGTTAGTTTCTGCCTAAACTCATGGAGGGACTACAACTCATCCTAATCACAGTCCTTGTCTGTGTTGACCTTTTCCGGAAGGGATTCAGGCACGAGTTTCTGCCTAAACTGATGGAGGGACTACAACTCATCCTAATCACAGTCCTTGTCTGTGTTGACCTTTTCCGGAAGGGATTCAGGCACGTCCGGAGGGAATGCGGCAACACCCGTGTTGGTGATGAAGGTGGTGGTATTCAGTTTGTCTCTGTAATCTTTGGTCCAGCTGAGGCATTTAGAGAAGGGAGCGTGCAGATGCTTGGCCTCTGTAGAAGGTGATGACAGGTAAGCAGTAACGGTCTAAATTCAGCCAACGGCAGAGATGCGCCTGTTGGAAGATGAGGAAAGGGAACCTCTGCCTTGGGGTATCTTTGAAGTCAAAATGAGAACATGTATCAAGAGAGGTGAAGGGGGGGATTATGCTAAGTGGCATAAGCCAGTCAGAGAAAGGCAAGTACCCTA
>VMDR010011486.1:0-28380 GCA_007922815.1 Macrotus californicus | reverse complement strand
CCCTTCCCCCACCCCCAGGCTGACCCGGTGCCTCCAATAAACACCCTCCTCAGGGCTGGGAGGAAGCATCTGGAACAGGCTGGAGCTTCCCCTGGTTCTTGCCCAGGTCTGCCCTGGAGAGGAGCCCTGTTACCAGAACTGCCCCCCACCCTGGCGGGGGCAGCATGTGCAGTGGGAGCCCCTGTTCACACTGATTTAGGGAGGGACCCAACCACACCCTCCACCTGAGAGGCCCTGGAGCTCTCCCAGGTGGGGGCGGGGGGCCCAGGCTTCCCAGGACCACAAGCTGACCGAAGGCCCACCTGTCCTTGGGCCTGCAGACCCCAGGACCTGCCCTCCAGGCCCCCCATACCTCCCCACAGGAGGGGACGGTGGGGAGCACCCGGGGAGCCCGGGCGCCTGAGGATCAGCATGGTAGGGCTGTGGAGATCCGACAGGGTCTCACTGTGCAGACTCTGGCTGGGGCTCTGATGGGACCATGGAGACGCGCAGGGTCCAGGGCCGCTGAGGAAGGACAGGGTGCTTCCCTGCGCCCCTGGCTCCCCTCTGCCGTACAAGTCACCTGCAGGGAGCTGAGCCCCCACAGCCCTCTCTTCTAGGACCACAGGGACAGGACCCCAGCCTGGACACTGGGGACCGGCAGGGGCGAAGCGCAACCCTCGGAGCGGCCTGGGAGGACCAGCGCCACGGGAGAGGCAGCCAGAGTTCGGGGTGAAGGGTGATGTGGGGGTGGCCCGCCCAAGGGGGAAGAAGGAAGGGCAGCGAGGGCGAGGTCCACGGATCAAGGGCTCAGGCCCGCGAGCCTGAGACGTCATCACAGGGCGGCCAAAGGACCCCCTCGGCCCCCACCCCAGCACCCAGCCCGGCACCCAGCCCCGCAGCGCAAAGCCAGATCTGGGGCCCCTTACCTGGCCCCTCCATCTGCTGTCAGGAAACCGTCGTGAGACCCCAAGGGCGCTCTCCTTCCCTCTGGGCCGCAGGCTCAGGAGACAGGCGCGCTGATTTCTTGCACCAGATTCAAATTCTTGGCTGCAAAACTGAGAGGCAAAGACCTCAGTGAGCGGAGTGGAGTGGGACAACAAGGCCCAAAGTCTTTTAACCTGGTGTTAAGCGGGTTGCTGGAGGCGCGGCATCTTTACGCAGAATCCCACCCAGCTGATCGTCACCACGTCTGCTTTGGCGGGGAAGAGTTTACTGAGTCGGCCATAAAGTCCCTTCCGTTTTCCCCCGCAATGGCTCTGGCATTTGTCTTTAACTTTATTGGACACGGTTTTGCTAGATCGTATTGTGACCGCGTCATGTCAGTGTGGAGCTTAGCAAAGGAGCACGTGCTGGAAAAAAGAAGGAACGGTGCTGCAGAATAATAAAATTCAAGAAGGCCAAAGTAGACTCATCTTTTCCAGCAGACGTTTTCTGGGTCACAACTGCTCTCCCTCCCCCAGAGGCTCCCCCCACCCCCACCCCTGACTGCTGTGCGGCACCCCAGCTGTGTGCTGACCGACACCCAGGTGGGCTCCAAACCCTATTTGTTCCAGCAAATGTTATGTAGGTAAAAATTCTTAATGTGAAACAGACGGTTGTTTTTATAAAATCTCAGTTGAACTATTTAGCCACATTAGGTTGAGAAGTTCATTTAAAATTGTTTTAAAAATACTGAGACCAGATCACAGTAAAGTTGTAGGGGGCGGGTGTTTCACAGAAATATCAATAGATCCTGCTCTCCCATCACTTCACAAATGTTCTGTTCCACTTTGAAAATCGACATTGGAAGTGCAGCTTCAGCAGAAACACGCTGCTTGGTGTTCCCGTCGGGGCCTCAGTACAGGGACCATGGCCGGAGCACTCATAGAAGCCCCACTTCTAAAGGTCAGAAGATGGAAGCCGCCGGAACATCCCCGAGAGCAGACGTGTGAGCAAACGGTGGTGCAACCCTAGAATGGGATGCGGGGCGGCCATGAGAACCGAGTGTGCTGCCTGGTGGTCCCCGGGCTGATGGGTAAAGACAGACCCGGGGACTCCCATGTTCCATGGCAGCAGCCGGCAGAAGGACTACAGGGTGACGGGAGTTTGCTGGTCACTGAACGGTGGGGGCACAGGTTCGGGGCTTGCTCTGACACTCTAGCTCGTAACGCGCAGTGACCCCAGTTAATTCATGCTACGCAGTCCGATGTGTTGTTGGTGTAAGCCAGGGCTATCATTATCCCAACTCTCTCTGCTTTGCGAATTTTAACAAACAAAAGGGGTTTCAGACACTATGGAGCCAGAACATAGAGCACCCAGCGTTGACCTATCTATGTGTGTCTATCTTCATACCTATCATCTGTCATCTCCACTTACCTGCCTCTCATCTCCACCTGTCATCTGTCATCTCTACCTACCTACCTGTCATCCCCACCTACCTGTCATTTAAGCCCAGCTACTCTCTATCTTAGAGCACACATACCACATATTCTAAGTAAGGAAAGATTTAACTTGGACCTAACTGATTTCTCTTTTAATTAAGAATCCCTTTTCTCCAGCTGACATCACCTCCCAGGGGAAGCTTTGCCACTGGTCCCCCAGAGGCCTGAGACCTGCCTGGAGGTTCTGCCATTCTCTAGATGCTTCTTGTTTGTCCGTTTTCTTCCTGGTTAGAGAGAGGCCATCTGCGTTGGACCTTTCCTATGCGACTCCTCAGGGGAGTCAGAGTGACAGACCATCTTTAAGACGCTTTCTCCAGCAGTGAGGACCCCCGAGGGCTGGAGGGCTGCGGACAGCCCCGGTCGGAGGAAAGTGGACAAGCCGTACTTAGGGCAGCGCTTGAAAGTGCCTGATTAAGTCCCAGGGAGCCGTTCGGAGACCCACCAGCGAGTCACCTCTGTGTCCCTATGGCTCCCTTAGTTCGTGTTCATTTGTCCCAGAACAGACCGGTCTCTCTGCTATCCCAGCTTTGGACACAGAAGCCCCAGGGCCCCGGGGCAGAGCCACCTTTGCACCTCAGTGACACTGAGTGGCCTTGCTGGGACACGCCAGAAACTTCAAAGTATGTAATTCTTCGACCTTGTGTTACAGTTGGTTTGTTTCAGATAAAACTTTTTTGGAGAGGCAATATGTCTCCATGACGACAAAATGTCATCAACATAATTTTAGTTTTTAAGACTGTTTTTCCTAATGTCATCTTTCATTGTGAGGAACCACTTCAGTTTCCCAAAAGTTAAACAGCCTTTTTTCTCCTTCTTCCTTAAAAAAAAGAAAAGAAAAAGCATTATTGGGAAATGGCCACATCCCTTAAGGACAGTGCTACCCTGAGCGGCCCTGAGGTTGTCCTGGGCCTCTGGGTCCCCCCGCAGGTCACCAGTCCAGGCACCGGCAGGCAGTGGCAGCGTCCAGGTGAGGGGGCTGCTGTCACTGCTGATGAACCCGAAGAAGAAACGGGAATGTTTCCAAGGAGCTTAACTTTAGTTCATTTTCTTGAATATGTGACTTTGACTATGGAGATAAAAATTCAATGGATAAGCCACAGTAAAACCCATTTTTATTCAAATCGTGTGTCAAATGTTAGCCCACTTTCTCATGCAGAGCACTGAACTCGTGTGCCTCTGTTTCCCGGTCAGTAGATGGGCCTTGTTTCTTCTACAGAGGCAGAAACCCTAACCCTCAGGCCACTGTGGGCACCGGGGCATCAGCAGGCTCCCTGCTGCGTGATTCACAAAACAATCGGAGGTAAGGCTGAGGGCAGACAGGAGGGGGTTGAAAGGGGAAGCATTTTCAGACGTCGGTCACCTTGTGCACACAGAGGTGTTCGCATCTAGTGCATTTTTGCCTTTCTGTTTCTTCTGTGTTTTATTTTAACTTTAATTTATCTATCGAGTTTATTGTGGTGACTGGTTAATGAAATCATACGGCTTTCAGGCACACAGTTCTCCACACGGCGTCTGTACACTGTACTGTGTGTTCACCCCCAAACTCAGTTCCCTTTTCACCACCACGCTTGTTTCGCTTGTGTTCATGAATTTTTAATTTTACTTCTAGCTCCAGGTGATTTGTCTAAAGATGAGTTTCAAAACCTTAAAAACCACTTGAACAACACTTCCCACTTCATAAAAGTTTTTACAATTTAAAATGGAGACAACTGTACTTGAACAACAATAAAAAATGGTGATGGAATATTTAGACATAGCAATCAAAGGAGAAAAATAAATACAATGCATCTAAATAATAAAGAAAGAATTAAAACGGTCAGAAATAAATTAATTCCTAGTCTTTCAATAATAGCTTCATTTATTTTAACCGCGTTTTTCTCTGTTCCTGTTGCACACGTGTTTGACCCTGATGGGACTGTTTCCAGCAACATTTCAGGCATAACTTTCACTGTCCTCTGTCACGACATTGCTGCCATTCCAAACGGTTCCTGCTTTCAAGGCTGAAGTCATAGAAAGAAGTACATGCAGCTCACTGCGCATCAGCGACATGTTTAGGGAGGGAAATTGAACCGAAATGGGCAGAAACAGGGACACATTTTCTAAACCTCCCAGAGTTCTTGCAAAAAAAAATCACTTCTCCTTTCAACTCGACTTTCGATAAAAGGATGAAAATACTTACAGGGGCATAAAAATTGCAAATGCATCTCCACAGTGTACAAAATTACAAATAACCGGAAGCCAATGATCAGAAATATTCACGTTTGAGCAATTTGTCTTTGTAATCAATTTGTCAAATCAGCCAGTTTATTTTCAACCATAGCACCTGGAGCTGAATCAAATCGTTCGATAGTTTCCGGTGTTACCACCGAAACTTAAAAGGCCCCAGGAGAGAAAGGTGCTCAAAGGGAATGTTTGTAGAACCTGTGGAAAGTCCACTCTGTTCTTGACCGAGTTCTGCTCCTCCCAGGATCCCACTCGCTATGTGGGCAACGTGCGCTGATCCGGCAGCTGTTTTGAATGGAAGAGCGGCCGGCCAGGGCCTCGGAAGTGCCGGTTCTACCAGACTTTGGAATTAAATGTGTCTAACACAGGCGGCAAATGCCAGGCCTGTGGGCAGAATGCGGCCCTCCACCTCGTCTTACCCATTCACACGAATCGGTACAGAAGTGTAACTTTTCCAAGCACAGTTTCTCTAATCAGTGCTCTAGAAGGCCAGGTGCGCGGAAAGGCGAAGAGGGACCGAGGGCCTCCAGCGTTTACGGAAGTCCGTAGCTGACACCCAAGCTGGCGGGGGGAGAGGAAGACCTGCTGTGACCTCTCCACACACCGAGTGAGCACCGCTCCCTCCCCCTCGCAATGAAGCTCCAATCTCCCCACGACTCAGGCGCTCAGCCCTTCCGGAACGTTGTGGCAAACACGTGTTTTGTTTCTCTGCCTCGCACGAGGCACGTTCTACAGTCTCTGGCTCTTGGAACAGCAAGCGCGGACTTACTGTGGCACAATAATATTTTTGAAACCTTCTCAGTTTCATCTTCAGTCTAAGAAAAATAATCAGTAGTTTCAGGTACCTGTGACATACTATCAAAATCTTTAGGGTTTGGATAATTTCTTAAGTACACAATGCAAATGGCCCCACCGCCCTCCCCCCACACGCACACCTGCCCGACAGCCTTGGCACACACACTCCGTGGGACCAGCGGTGGATTGTCAACCAGCTGCAAACGGGCTTTGACCTGAGTTCAGCTGGGAGCTCGAGAGACAGGACCCAGGGAACTGCACCGTAACTGAAGTGCAAAGGAATGGAAGAAATGAGCAGAGTAACAAAATTTGATCAGAAAGAGCTCCTTCTAGGGAAAAATGTTTTAGAGTGTATGGGAAACTACAGCTTTGGGGAAGCCTGGGTGGCTTGTCATCGCATCAGCAACCGGGAGCGCTGAGTCACATGCAGGGGACACCGTGGGCTTCCCCAGACCAGAGTACGCTGCCCTCCACTCGGGCTGGAGCAGAAGGACTGGGGTCAGGGTGCCACAGAGGTCAAGGTTGTTTGACTCCATCCGTTTCCAAGCAAGAGATATCTTGTAACTGATGCTGCAGTTTCAGAGTCTTTTCTGTTTAAATTCTAAACACAATGCCAACCTACTAAATGCTCTATACTCCACTCCCAAAATACGTCATTGAAAGAGATCATTTTTGGAAAGGCACCCTGCCAAGCACCAGTGTGGAAATGACAGAAACGTTCCCACCAGGACTCCAGCTGAGATGGCCGCAGTAAGAGCTCATCCGAAGGACAGCAGGAAGTGCTCCAGATGCGATCTGTCCCCGTGTGCAACCCACCTGGGGCTTCCTGAAAGCAGCCTTCCGAGGGACCCAAACCGGGCCCAGCTGCCTTCTCCAGAGGCACCCAAATGACACAGCTTCACCCACGTGCGTCTTTCACGGGACGTGACTTCTGCCTGGGATTGTAGCGCGTGACCCCGGGGAGACGGACCGACTCCAGCCTGTGCTTGCCGGGTGCAGTAAGTGTCCTTTTCTTAATAGCCATGCTTAGGCAACGAGGGTCCTCTTAGCAAAGAGGGTTCCTCCAGGCTTTTTTGTTTTATTTTTGAAAACATTATTTTTGCTTTGTGCCTCATTCGAGAGCATGAAACCCCTGATGGAGAGCTCACTGTGACTTTCTATGTCCCTTCCCTCGCTCCCTCGTCTTTGAAACGAATGTCTGAGTCCCGGCACATGTCCAGCTGGCGCATGGTCCCTCCTGAGTTCCTGGAACGTGGCACCTGCTGGACACCAGACCAGCACGGAAAATGTCGTGAATGACACATGGACAGAAAGGGACTGGAGAAATCACTGGTAACCAGCATTTCCTCCATTTCACTTCCTGTGATTCTGAGTCTCCAACATCTCTGTACATGAGAGGCTTAGATCTAAATGTCTGTTCAAATAACCTCAAAAGTTTGAATAAAGCTCAAAATCAAAACGAAGCACTACCTGAGCTTCTGCCAATCGGTGACTCGCAAATATGGAACGGACATCGGTTCTCTCAGCCAGGCTCGCCTGGCAAAGTCTGTCTGGTCTCTAACCAGGCCTGGCTGACGTGTGGAAGGCATGTGGACAGCAGGCCCTTCACAGAAGTAATGTCATTTATCCTGTGACAGTGACTTGTCCCATGATCACCCCTGTCCACAGACGCTCTGCTCGGGACCCTCGGGGTGCAGTGGTTTGTCCCACTCACCGTCACTGGGACATTCTTTCTATCACTGCGACCCTGCGGTGATAGCATCAACCCCCATGTGGATCCACAGTGACAAAGACGTGCCTGACAGGAGTACAAGGCCCAGAAAGTCTCCGGGGACCGCTGAGTCGCTCTCCGGGTGGGGAGGGGGCTCGGCGTGCTAGCAGGCCTCGGACGAGTCTCCCTGGGTTCCGAAAAGCAGTGAGCTGCACTGTGGACATCAGACGGGTGAGCTGTGACATTCCAGTCATGAATAATAGGAAGGTACAGAGCGTGTTTCTCCGGAATTTCTTCAGGACCGTCTTCAGTTTTATTTTTATTTTCCTATTTTTTCCCATTATTTCCCAATATATTATTCACTTACCGTTTCTTCTTTCAACATCCAAACACTTAAACAACTGTGTGATTATAAATAATTTTTAACTTAAAATCTGCTCTGTGAGTTCTAAAATTCATTGTATGGGAAATCATTGTTCACCAGGGCTCGATTCGTTTCTATAAACCCCCTGGATGGTTAAACCTCAGGAGAGACCCACTGGTCCAGTGTCTCTGATTTGAATAGGGCATGAAAAGCTACGTAACTGCCTTACCTGTTTGCTACCTGTTTATAGCAGCACAGCATTTAAGAAGGACCCAGTCTCAGGAAATGCCATGGGGGTCACAGGGACTCTGGGGTCACGGTCACACCAAGCTGCCCCCGCTACTCACCCTCCAATGCCTCCCCCACACCTGAGTGCCCCCTCGAGGTCTCCTGGCCAGGCGGGCAGGTAACTGATTCGTTCTCAGATCTTCACTTTGTTGCTGCGAATCCAGATTTCTGGCTTTGTTGCATTTCGCACGTTCTTTCAAGAACGCCTGTTACTATGGTTATAGAGAACAAAAACATATTTTCACCAAATTACAATGTATCTGCCCGATAGTAGCATGCTGGGCCTCGGGAAGATGGAGCTCAATAAATGTTCTTTAAATAGCCCCAATCGATGTTCTGCCTGTGGCGTGCTGGTTAGCATTTTTCTGAATCAATCATTACCCCCCGGAAATCAGGACCTTGTCAATGCCAGGGACATGTCCAAGTGACAACTGTGACCGCTCTGCAGAGATAAACAGCACGGCGACGCACCATCTGAAAATCTGCCCTGGAGCAGAAGAGGCCCTTTGGTTATGAACTGGGACTCTCTGACCTCAGCCAGACTCAGTGCAGGCCCCACACTCTGACCTCGCTGCCCGGAGCCCACAGAGCAGGCCCGCCCGGCCCTGTGCAGACACGCAGAGCAGTGGCCTGCCGTGGGCTGCCGGCCAGGCCGCCGCTGCTGCTTCTGCTTCCATCCTGAACAAACGCCGTCTCTTTGACAGAAAAGAAGCAGGCGTTACATTTAGTTTTCTACATTCTTTGTAACGATCAGCAGGGCTAGGAGATGAAGGGACGGATCTGGAAGGCAATTTGTTCAACCGAATTCAAACTGAGTGAAAACCCACCTATTCTCATTGTGTAGAGAGAGGTTTTCTCTTCTCCTCCTGAATTATCACCTTAAATTCAAAGTGGCAATTATATATTTGTCCTACCTCAGTTTTATTTTTTGTAACAATTGCACTGAGAAGGAATAGAACGATTTATTTTCCAAATTAGGAGGAGATAGAATTCACATCCCAATTAAGAAAAAGAAGCTGAAAAAAATCTTAAGTTTGGGCAATTTAAAAATACAAACTTCCGTTTGGGTATAGAAAGCATAGCAGACTATTGCTGCCATTGAAAAACATCAGAAAAAATATTAACCCTAAGTTTTAAAGCACCTAAGAGCCTTGTATGCAAAATATTCTAAGCTGATTGGTGCTGGACGAACCAGCAGGAATGGGCGGCTGTCCACCTCCAGGGGAGGCTCTGGTCCAGGTAGGAAAAGGGCTCCCACAGGGGAGGTGACCCCTCAGGAGGACCAGCAGGGACCCCAGTGGCTGCCCCTCTGAGCGGAGACCGGGCAGCTGGAGGAACCCATGCGTGGCCTGGGCCTGGCCCTGACCCTCCGCCCGGGCTCTGGCTGAGCAGCAGCTGGAACATGAAGGAAGGCAGCAGACTCCCATGGGGGCTCCGGCCCCCAAGCCCTGCAGCGGCCCTGCCGACCGCACGGGTATTCCCATCACATTTTCGGAAATCAAGACAGAATGCAAACGCTGACATTAAATTATGAGAAGCCAGAGGTCGATCAGAACCAAGTCAAGTTGCAGCTCTGCTCCAGTCCGGCAACATCCCTGAGTGAGGCGCGCTGGCCCCTCCTCCTGGCTGCCCCAGGGTGGGAAGAGCCATCCCCGGGGAAACCGGCACATGCCACAGGCTGCGTGTGTGTCTGTGCACAGTGACCACACATTTGTGTCCGTCACACGTTTCAGGACATGCAGAGGGAGCAAAGGGAAAGTAGGGCCACTGGAGGAAGCACAGAGGCCGGGAGGCAGGGATTAGCCAACGACCAGTATTAGCAGGGAAGGACGGAGAACTCAAACAGAAATGGAATTCGGGTTGTCCTGGAAGATCTACAACCACGGGGAGACCCACTCTGAGCACTTACAGTCATGGAAATTAACGAGCGTGGGGTGAGTTTAACAGCAGACTGGACGCAGCAGAAGAACGAGTGGGCCACACATCAGGAGAAATTAGGCAAAGTGATCAGGCTCAAATAGCACCAAATACGGGCCAACTGCGGACACCAGCACACGAACACATTGTGGAATTCAGTGATCATCAGAAAATGAGAGAAAAAAAGAAGCAACAAGTATTTCAGAATATAAGGGCTGAGATGTTGTCAGTGAATCTTCAAACAGCTCAGGACAGTCCAGCCTGACACACTGAGCCCTCACGGAGGAATCAGTGTGCGACACACCCACGAATGAGGGAGACTCCAAATCAGGGGCGCTTGGTGAACGGTTGATTCGCGTTTTCATTTTCACTCACGCTGGCAAAGCTCATGCCCCGGTTTCGTCAGCATCGCCAGTCCAAGGCGCGCCGTCCACCCTGTGCCGGTGGCATTGACTGTGAGCATGGAAAACCGCAGTGCGGGGACAGGGCCGGGGCCGGAGTCGCCATTTCTCTGACCTTCCTGGCAAATCCAAACATTAAAATGAGCAACTTTGGGAACTGGAATAACCTGCCAACATTCACTGTTCGGCTTTACCCACGGTGGAGATTCTTTAATCATGTGTCGTGGGACGTGCTGTGGAATCCCCAACCACGGAAGTTAGCAGGTTGATGTTGGCCGCGATCGTTAATTTGGCCTCTGGAAAATATAATGGGGGGAGGGATTTGAGAAACAGAGAAAGGAAACTACCCCTTTCCTCAGAGCTTGACGGAGAGAGAACCCTGCAGCCAGAGAGAAGTGACTTCTAACCCTCCAGCCTGCTTCCTGTCCTGACCTCAGGGCCCGCTTTTCTCTGCTCGGACAGCCCACCCTGAGCCTCACCCCCGGTGGGAGGCAGGAGGCCCTGAGGCAGAGGACCCACTGCCCTGCTCCGTGGGGAGGCCGTGCTCTGTGCGCTCTGCCGTGGACCAGCAGACAGCAGCCTGCGGTGAGCGGGAACACACGAAATTAACCTCCACGGGACCAGCTGGAAAAGCTGGCGAACTGGCCCCCACACTGCCCCTGGCGGGGTCGCCCTGCTCTCCTCCCGCGAGGCCGCTAAATCCGCACGCCTCTAGGCCAGCCTGGCTCCCAAATCACATGTTGCCTTTTTCCCCAAACACCACTTAGATAGACTTTCATAATTTTTGATAGAACACTTATGTTTTTTCCTAGTTCTTCATAATTATTTAGCCTTTGTACATTATTATTATTCATATTGTTTCTCAATAACAGACCTGATATTGTTATTAACATTACTTTTTAATAAATGGTCAGTATTGAAAAGACATCCTAACATACCCTAGACTAACAAATCTACCCTTTAGTGGCCCAACAAAAGGAGATTCTAGTCTCACTTCCTCGTTTCCCCACTCACGAAGCTCTTCCTTGTATCGAACCTAAGTTGCTCCTATTACAAATGACCCGTTTGCTGTGAGTCACTGGATCTGGCAAGAGCTGGCTGAATGTTCTCCACCGTGATTGATAGTAAGGATAAAACTGTGAGTGAGCCATTGAAATGTGGCAGCGTACACACGAATCGTGGGCGCGCCTCCCAAACCCGGTGCGAGACGCCGGAGCCACCCGCCCCACAGACACCCTGACTCTGGCCAGGGAGGTCAGCCGTGCTCAGGAGGGCGAGCAGGACGGGCCCGACAGCGAGGACGAAAGGGGAGGTCGGCGGAGCAGTGGGAAGAAGGAGAAAACACCTTTCTACGACATGGGCAACAAAGAAGGCAGCCGGACGCTGTGCCCAGTTTTTGATCTTTCAGGTGAACACACATCAAACACAATTTTACATTTAAAGTGTTTTTATAGCTAACAGAATATTGTACACCAACTATATTCACATTGAAGAGAAGAATAAAGTTT
Organism: Macrotus californicus; assembly: GCA_007922815.1. NCBI lineage: Eukaryota > Metazoa > Chordata > Mammalia > Chiroptera > Phyllostomidae > Macrotus > Macrotus californicus. Next base: position 16,771 of record VMDR010011486.1, on the reverse strand, counting down.
TTTAACTGATAAGCAGGCATTGAAATGCTCAAAGTTGTATCAAAACTTAGGTTTTAAATTTGAAATTGTTGGTTTATACTTCCTTCCATTCCATGAAACAGGACTGTCTTTACCTCTTTTTTCTCTGAAGATGAGATTTTGATATTTAAAGTAAATTCAGAGTATCCATGTTCCAAACTTAGAGATCACCCCCAGGTAGGACGAGTGGAATCCAGAATTTGGTCATAAGCACCAGATGAAGGCAGCAAGCCAGGCTGCAGAAGTGAGGGATGTGACCTCCAATGCGGGACAGGACTTGGGGCCGGGGCAGCTCAACAAGACCTCGCCTCCTCACCAGAGAACGCTCTTCTTCCTCACGCCTCATGCGCTTCACCTGTCCTGCAGGTTCACGTTCCAAAGTGTGGGTGTCCAGCATGGAAGACTGAGAGAGATATTCAACTAGAAGGAACGATTTGTAATTTTCACCCCATTTTCCATTTCCTTTTCAATATTGGAAATAAAAGTGAAGAGAACGGCAAGGGGTTTTGTGCAGTGACACTTCTGTTGGTCATCCTTTTGCTCGGTCTCCCTCTAAGTCCACGGCGACCGTTCCGCTCACAGACTGAGGGCTGGAAATGAGGGAAAGCCCTCTCCACATGGGGACGCGCCCGTCACCCCCTAAAGGGGCGTCATCCTCACACAGCCTGTGCTGTCCAAACAAACCCAGTCTTTGTGTGAAGTAGTCACGCACCCACCACGGCAATGCAATGAACGTCGGAAAGTTTGAAGAGACGGTGTTGATACAATGTTCATGTTCTTTCTGTTCTTTGTTACTGATGTCAGCGAGTCTGCACTGTCAAAGGGGCTTTAAAAAAATAACAAGTTGACACTCTTAACAATGTAATTACTTCCATTGTCACTTCAGTGAAGAATCCACCCAGTCTTCTGGATTTTGGCAATTCCTGTGGCTCTGGCAGTGAGACAGGAAACCTTTGTCTTTTAAGAAAGAAATCAAGAAGCTCATCACCAAGCCTCTAATCAATGGCGTTTTCTTTGGCAGCCCTTGGACGCTGCGGAGCTGGAAGCCAAGCGTCTCTTTTTATCTCATTATTTCCAGTGGATTCTCAGAAAATCAATGGTCTTTTCTTCCTAAGATAAAACTTAAGTTTTTGTTACCATAGTTTGGCATTACTTTTAAACGGGCTATTTTATTAACACAGAGGATGTACTACAATTGTCATATACATGGCAGAAAAGATGTCTCCTCTTCCTAAAGCAAATGATTCTGATAACTATATTTTAAAAACACCAATTTTATGAGGTATTTGTTACTCTTATGTGCAATGATTTTTATAGGTACAGAGAAGGTAACGCTAAGCCCTCTCGGGTGGGGCTTTAAATAAGTACGACTGTGTTTCTGAAACATCCCGGTGAGAGGGTACAACTGCCAAGGACGCTCCCGACACCAGGCAAGGGTCACACAGATGCCACAGGCACCGGGAAGCCTTGTGTGGCCTCTTTAAAATCACAGCATTGTGGCTGTGTGACTTGGTCACTGTCCCCACGTGTGAAAAAATCCCAATACCTCCCCCTTCTATGCCCCAGACAATTCTGGAATATAGAAAGAATCCAACATTAAAACGGACAATAAATGTGTCTTGCATACGTCTCCTGACGTGAGCCATCGGTTTTAAAGGAGGAATGGAATGGCAGACTGGAATCACATTTCAGCATGAATGTCAACCAACCACCTTTCGTTAAAATATATTTTAGCAGTTGGGGGACAAAATGTATGGGGAAGAGGGGATGTAGCTGAGTTTGATCAACTGCCGATCAGAAACTGGAATACACATAGTTTCACTGTTTCCGAGCCCACACGCTGGTGGCGCAGGTATTGGCACTCCGGGCAGCTGGGACCGTGTCCACAGGAGCTGGGACACCAGACTGGCGGAGCAGACCGCACGGTGGGACAGCGGCTGCCGTCTGCCTCTGCTGGGGACACAAGAGCCCTGAAATTGTAACTGGAATAAGAGGACGCATGTTCAAGAACGTGACCTGCTGAAGAACATGAAGCATTAAGGAAAGCATTCCCCGGAGGACAAGCAAGCGGCCAGAATAGCCCCGCTCATCAGCGCTGCCGTGGAGGCTTGTTCCGAACAGACGGGACGGGGCAGCCTCAGGAAGAGCCTCTCAGTGCAGCTGGAGGCCGTGGGGTTTACCAGATCGGTGCCGGGGAGACCGACCACCGGCGCCAGTGCCGTTTAAAGAAGTTACCCGCTGCTTATTTCTCAACACAAGTGACATTTCAGACATAAGCAGACCGGTCTTTTCCAAAGAAAATACATTACCAGTTCTAGGGGGATGTTGTTGATTGACATGAAGGGGGTTAATTGACTCTTAGGAAGTTTACAATATTTTTAAATGCCATTGGCCTTCTAATAAGATTATAATCATGTGATACTGGGACTTCTATTTCAATAATTCTCTAGTACGATTAACATTAAACATAACACATTACCTCCCAGAAATCCGTAACCCCAGAGTTATACTGACAAAGTATCGGATAACTAAACCCTAAGCATTCCTGACCAGCACCCTTCCCGTTCTTCAACCCCACTTAGCTTCCCATCCCTCAAGAGTCCTGAATAACTGGCAACTTTCTGAGTGCAGCAGTATCCCCTCGTCAGAGCTAGGGAACACCACGGACGGGCACCCCTTCAGTTTCCATGCACGCTGCCTCGCTCAGACTTTAGACGACCCTCTGAACCTCTTGTGCACAGTCCAAATGAACACCCCTCCCTCCGCCATCAGCACCTCTCACGTCTCTTGAAGAGCTCCGGGGAGAACAGTTTATAATCTCCCACGGAAAACAAGCCGGGCAGCATAACGGATGAGCTGCACATGCACGCTTTCCTACGCAGTTTGTTGAAAATAGTGCTTTGGAGAACTTGTCGTAGGCACTCAAAATTACTGTCACACTGTCACGAGCAAACACTGGGACCCGTGAGCCGTACTAGCTGCTCCGCCCGCGTGGCAGAGCCCGGGTGATGTTTAGACACTGCCTGTCGTGCCCAGCGAGGACCCGTCTTTCTCAGACCCTCCTGGATACTGGCAGCCACGTACTTAAATATTGGGTGTTTTCTTCCACAAAAACTGTGTGTGAGTAAGTTGAATTATTTAAGAGCAAGAGTAAATTAAGTGAGATTTCATTAAATCGAGGATCAAAGGATTGAAAAGTGCTTTTGTATTTTTAGTGTTCCTCTACCCCTGAAAATATATTTTCATAACTACCCCCTTTTCTCCCATTCCTGAAGCACATAACAAACGCGGAGCGTGCACTTCCAGATGTCTGTGATGAAACTGAACGTCTCCAATCTGGTTAAATCCACAGGAGCTTTTGCTAATTGTCGTTAAAAATACAGCCGTGAAACGGCTGACGGGGAAGCTGATGGCGGCAGGCGAGCACTCGTCCTGGCCACGTGGTGTCGGCGCTCAGTACCCTCCGAGAGATCTCTTTGTTTGAGCCACGGGCACGAAACCAAGGGCCGCATTTGGTGTTGTCTAACTTTGTCTAAATTTGTAAAGGCACGTTCGGTTGGTGTCGAAGTGACTGCAGATGGGTGTGTGTGCTGCACCTTCTTTAACAGCACGAAGTTAAAGTAGAAACGGATGCAGCACATAGCGGGGGGAGCAACGCCACAGCCAGGGAATGCACCTTCAAAGTCACGTGACGGTCTTGGGCAAGGGTCACAACTACGCGAATGCAGTCTCGTGAGGGGCGTCACTCACTCGTCATGTGCGTATGGTATGGACACGTCAGCTCTGCGCCCAGGGCTCCCCGACGCAGCGTGGTCCGAAGGGAATGGAGCCCAGCCCAGGGCTCACAGCCTCTGGGGGAGACGAGTCTCCAGGGAGGGAGGGTCCGCGAGCTTTGGAAGGAAGGGCTGGAAATCGTGGGGAGATGAAGATCCGGGGTCTCACGTGTCTTCTAGAGGTGGGAGTCACAGTGAAGGGTCTTAACAAGAACTTGATTCATGATATTCTGGAGCTCTCTCGGATTGAGAAAAGAATAAAGAATTATCTATGTAGATAAATAAGCTATCGCTTTAAGATCATTATTTTTATAAGCAAATCAATCACTCCCTTTATAAAAAGAAACTCACAGTTAATTCTTCTTCCTCCTGTGTGTCTTAGCTATTCTTCACTGATCTGAGCGGATGTGCAGACGTGCCTTCCTTTAGGATTGTGATGAGTCACCCCCACCCCCCCGCCCCGGACTGCCCCATCCTGAGCAGAAACCTAAACTGAACCAAAAGCACAGAATGTTGTCAGTTTCTAGCCACCTCCCCCTGCACTTTAAAAACCTGAAAGCTGGAGCCAAGACGGGCAGACAATCCCCTGAGGCACACTGCTTTGTCTAGAATTCGAAATTTCCCAGAATGAGGAAATTGCATTGCGTGTAAATTAGGCTTCAATACACCCGACCTCCCAGAAACGAGACCCTGTGACATGCACGCTAGAGAAACATTTACGGGCGGAAACAACGAGCGGCCTAAGTAACCTCTTTAACCTTTCGACGTGTTCATTTGTTAGCCCTCTTCACGGGCCCCACGCTCACAAAGGCCCAGGCACTCTGAACGGAGACATTCTTTCGCACCATCAGGTGAGGATGACCGAGCCTCGGAGGGACCGACGCCTGCCGCCGGCGTTACAGCCCACACGGCACCGAGGTCCTTCCGTCTAGCTCAGGGCGCCCACGGCACATCTTCTGGCCCCCCACCACCCGCCCCGGCCTTCCCACACAAACTGGCAAACTATAGCAAAAAACTCACTTCTGAAAACTGATAACACGCGCGCTCCAGCAAACAGACCAAGTACATCTGCCTCCCTGGCCTCTCTCTCTCTCTCTCCCTCTCTCTCTCTCTCTCTCTCCCTCTCTCTCTCTCTCTCGCACAAACACAAGGATGGCAACAGCCCCCGAACGGTGACAAGTGAGGTCATGTGCACGCTGCTGCTGCCCCATGCAGGTCACCCGGCAGACCCCCAAGAACGGGAGCCCCAGCCCCCACTCTCTGTACCCTCTGAGGAGCCGGCACCGAATGGCTCAGTGGGGCCACCCCTGTGGTAGGAGACGGCCCCCCAGGTGAGGTTCAAGGACCCTTCTGGGACAGTGACCTTCATGGGAGGCTCACTTTTATTTAAATTTTGGAAGGATACTAAGTAATTTAAGTGATCAGTAATTTTAGCGTTGTTGAAATAAACTCAGACAAGGAAATAAAGCTGATATAAACTTCTTCAGATTTCAAGGAAACTCTCTTCATATGGGTTGCGTGGGCAATGCCTGTGTTTGCTCTGCACACTGGGATTAGCCTTTGGGGGGAAAGGCGTGAGAGCCAAGCAAGAGAAAATGTTTAAAATGCGTGTACTGGCTAAAACCACTTGGGGAAACTTTTTACAGTGTCTACTCAGCCTGAGCCTGCGTCCCTCCTAGACTCAGGAAAGCTCCTGTGTGTCCGTCCACCAGAGATGCGCACCTGTGTGACCGTCCCCCGGACAGAGAGATGCGCACCTGTGTGACAGTCCCCCGGACAGACGACCGAGGGAACAACGCGAAGGCCCACAAAACGCCTTCACAGAAAGTTAAACAACTGAAGAAAACAAGAGTGGTAACATCTTCATTATTTCATAATTTCTACTTCCATATTATCCTCCCTTCATTGGGTGCTTTTGACAATCCTCACGCTAAGAAGTTTAAAACCTAGGAAGCAGAGAAAAGGCCCCATGTAGCGGTTTTACTCACCCTGGCGGTGTCCTCCTATCCCATGAGATCCCAGCAAAGGAACCGTAGCTGTTCAGCTGCCCACTTGTCCCTCCTTCAGGTCTCCCGTGGGAAAGAAACTCTCACCTAGGAAGGTTTCAGCATCTTCCAGTAATTTGATATGTCGGGCCCAGTGCGCAACATTGTGACCTCACCGTGTCACCATCTGCTCTTGAAAGCAGGGCTGAAGTTCTAAAAAGAAACAAAAACAACAACAACAGAAAGAGCTGGACCATCTGCCGTGTTATATTTTTAACTGAATGGGACGGATACGGACGTCTGACTCACGGGGTCCCGTGATGCTTGCTTCATCTGCGATGACTCCCGCCAGCTCTTCATTGGCTGAAGAACGCCGAGCCTCTCCACCTCCTAAGCTCCTTCCTCTGCTAGTCAGCATCCAGCCTGACCCTTCCCCCCTCCTCCCTGCAGCCTCTGTTCCGTCCATCCTTGAGTTCTCCCACATCCTCCTCTACGTCGGCCCAGGCCAGCGCCTTTCTGCTGTGGTCCTACGTGAACAAAGGGTCCTTGGTATCGAACCTGGGCGCAGGCCTGGGTTTGGGGCCAGGTCCCCATTAGGGGGCGCATGAGAGGCAACCACACATGAATGCTTCTCTCCCTCTCTTTCTCCCCCACTTCCCCTCTCTCTAAAAATAAATAAAATCTTTTTTAGAACTTTAAAGAAATGAAAATAGCACCACAGTTCGAATTTCTTAACCAAGTGACAGACCCTGGTGCAGTGGGAATGGGCGTGAGGGAGGCCAGGGAACATGCTGATCTGAACTCAGCAGCGGCAATAAGCGAACTGAGGGCACCAAACTGGGGGGCGGGGGCCCAGGTGCGGATGGTTCACAGGACAGCTCGGGCACCCAAGGCCAGGCACCCAGAGCCCGAGCAGCGCATGGGCTGGAGGCGCGAGGACACAGGCGAGATGCCGCAGCGGCCCACGTTACAGGGGAAGGACCCTCAGTGTTAGAGAGGCAGACGCTGGAGCCGCAGAGGTTTGGCTTCGACTCCTCGCCAGACCATCGAGGTCACGCCACTCCAGGACCCAACGAGTGTGTGGTTTCCGCACTTTCTGCCCGCCGTGGTTCAGTGCAGATTTTACCAAAATCCTCGTCTTTCAGATCGAAGAAGAATTTTGTCAAATCACACCCACAGGGCTTCATGTCGCCCCTCGCCCACAAACCGAGGGACCGAGCCCCGTGAGCTGACACCGCAGCATCCCCACCAGTCATTGTCCCATGAGGAGCTGCATTACGGGGGCAGGTCGTCTTGCCAGGAAAATGTGGGGAACAAAGAGTGTCATCAGTATCACGTGGTCCCCTTTTTCTCGTGAAAAGGAAGAATGCGCTCATCGAGCACAGCGACCACTGGTGACGGGTTAAAACACGCGAATCAGTCTATTTTTGCTCCCCCGGAACACTTTTAAACCCTACCCACCTGTCCCTCCCCTAGCTTTGTGTTTAAGGACATCTGTACGTTGTCATCGTGTCTCTGCTGTGAAGTGAATATCTCCCTTTATTCTCCCCGCCTCCCTCTAAATCGGCCGTGCTGTGCGGGGCGCTCCTCGCCGCGTCTGGGGGACAAGCTTCGTGACTCCAGAGAGCATGTTAACCGAGGCTCGTACAAGTTCTCGCGGAATAAAAACGTCTTAGAGACCAGTGTGGACGGATGCGTGTCCACTTAGACAGAATGGAAGGCGTTTGGCTAACTCCAAGACGGGTGACAGATCTGGCTTCTCCTTGATGACTGAGACTCCTATCCAAAGTGTAGAGTCACCCATTCATTCTCTAAGGCACAGTTAACTGACATGCTAGAAACGCCTTTTAATTTTTATCCATGTGGAAGACACATTGTCTGCACTAATAAAGCCGGGACAGGGCGGGGTCTTTTCCAGAATATTTTAAGACAAACCTCTCAAGAAAACTTTTTAACATTCCTCTCAATTATTATTATAACCTTAAATACTATTATGACATAACAATATTAGTATTTAGGGTACTTTAATGGTCCCTTCTTGAGCTTAGGTTTTTTAATTGACTAAAACCAGTATATTTTAACAAAAACATTGGTTTTAATTTTTTTTTCTGTTCATAAGCCTACTTGGTGCCTCTCAAACGCGGATTTTTAAAATTCATGTCTCACACTGATAAAACCTAAAAGTGGCCAGAGGCATTGAAATGTTCTACTTAATTTAGGATGTGACAATTATCTCAAACCAAGATCTAGCCTGAAGCACATTTTTAATGAATGAGCAAAGGTATTGGGGGGGGGTAGTTATTCTCATTCTGAGTGGTCTGATTTCATAACCTTGACTGGCATGCCAAATGGGGCTGCTTTGATAAGCTTACATGAATTTTTTCCTTATCTGGTACTTTGATGGGGTGAAGGAGTAAACAAAAACTTTTAAAAATAATCTCTTAAAATACAGTTTTAAACAAATATCAGAATATTAAAAAGTAAAGAAATAGATTGAATAATTGTAGTTAAAGAACATATAACTTTTCAAAGACTTTAGTTGAATTATAGTTCAGATTCCCTTGACAGTTCTCTGGGAGGGGGAAAGCCGTGCTTGTTTGTGGGGGAGTCACCGTCCCCTGAGCTCCTGGGCTCGTGGCCATGGCGCCTGGGCTTTGTCTGTGAATGGAGTCACGTCCCTCACTCCCAGTCCGTCCCCTGGCTCTCACTCTGCCGCAGACCTCTCTCTGCGAAGGGCCGGCCCGGGACAATGGTACCCCACGTTGCTATGTTTCTCTGACACAGTTCGAGAACTCTGGGCTGGTGGATGATGGGTCGGCAGAGCTGCCAGCCTGATCAGATCAGACACGCTCTGCTCGCCTGCGGTCCCACCGGGGTCCTCAGGATGTCCCACTCCTGTCACTCTCCCGCTCCTCCCAATAAGCACTCGGCAAGCCTGGCACTTCTACAACCGTGTTTTCTAACGTTTTCGTGCGTGTGAGCCAGAACCGCACGGGCTGGACACAGTTCTCCAGAGTGAGCTCAGTCGGAGCAGGCTCAGAGGAGACATAAAAAACACATGAATACAAGAAAGGTCCAGTGTCTGTGTGAGCCGCCAGGAAGGACACAGTGCTGAGATCTGGAACTCGGTCAGAAGCCACGCCTGGGTGCCACGGACATCTGCCACCTAAAGCAGTGCAGCACCACCTCAGACCCTGCATGCTCAGTGTTTCCCATCAGAGGCAAAAGCAGTCCAGTCCTGTCCAACTGTTAAAATTACAAATTCGAAAGCAGTTATGTAAGCATTTCAGCAAGTGGAAACGTTGGTGATGTCCCACCTTTTGGAAATGACACACACGTAGCTGCAGCTGCCATCAGGCTGCACTCAATTCTGTCGCCCACACAGGTGCGTAAGGGAGGGGGCAGCGGCAGCGACCGAAGACACTGAAAGGCTTGTCGGGCTGTGGGCAGACTCGAGGTTCAAGTGGAACTCAGGCAAACCCCATTTCTGATCCCCATTAGCTCTTCGATTTACAAACGAGAATCTTTCTGAGCATCAGTTTCCTTACCCCCAAACGACAATAATCACGTCCACATTATCGGGCCGTCGAAAGGAGGCGTCAGGTGTGTGGCCGTTGAGAGCGCCGGCACACGCACTGCCCGGCACGGGCTGGAGTCCAGGTCGGCTGCTGACCAGCTGGACCAGACAGGCTCCTTACGTCTTTCAGGTGCGAGCTGTAAAACGCAGTTCACGAGACGTACATGGATGTTTTACCGAGAGTTTGAGGAAAGTCTGAATTCTCCTTTAAATATTTAAAATGACAAACCTTTCTCTAATGGTATTTCTTGTTGGAACGCTCTGATCACACTTCTGTCACCAAACTTTAAATATTTTGATGGCCAAGGCTTCAATTACATGACAGACTCAACAAAGGGGGTGTTTCACGCGTAAGGAACCCAGCGAGACCTAGACCCTCTTGCACACTTACCCCCTTTGTTGATAGTCGGTCATTTGTAGCCCCACCGGTGACCAGTCTCGCCCCCCGAATTATAGGCCGTGTCACCGGCCCACTGCACATGGGAGTCTTGCCGCCGTGTGGGGTGAACACAGGCCCTGGGGTGCTAGCTGGTAGGTGTCAAAGGGACTCTCCCAACCTTGCAACTGTCTACGTGCAAATGAAACGTTTCAGATTTTCCACACCTTCTATTCACTGCAGGCTTAAATGCGTTAGTTTTTTGTTTCTCCAAACAAGAGACAGGCAAAAAAACTTGCAATAAACAAATGCTTTTGATTTTTATTAAAATGTAAATATAGTCAAAAGACTCCCTTTGGATCAGAAACCATTCTTTCCATAGTCCGTGAGGAAAGTCTTTCTAACCGCCTAGATTCTTAGGAAAAAAACTGTATCAAAAATTTGAAACACAACTAGACCTTTATTTTAGGGTTTTAACCACATAATTGCTTATGTATTGAGTTGCTTTTGTATAATATCCAAGTAGAGCAATAAAAAATGTTTTTATAAATAGTATTTCAAATAACTTCAGATGTAGCCTAGAAGAACAAAATAGTTCACTTTAAAAAAAGAAAACCTTTCAAGAAAACACTTTATATGAACTCACATCTTTTCAACATGCAACTTGAGAATCCCCGGAGAGAGAATTCCGGGCGCCCGAGGGGAGGCCCCACTCTGACTCGCCTGGTTTCGCCTGGGCACTTCCATTAGCACATCTGAAACCCCGGAGCCTCCTGGGGGAGGCGTTCTGCCTCACTGACTGGTCCCCTCCAGCTGACAGTCACCCTTGGAGAGCCAGGCCTGGAACGTGTCCAAGCCTGTGGGTACTGGTTATATCAGCTGTGACAGAAATGGGCTTAAAGTAAATGTAAATGTGGAATATAATTAAACAAATGTAATGAATCCCAAAGGTTTAGGAAAGAAATTACAGATATAAAGCCTGATGGCTTGGAATCAAAGCTAGGAGGGACTCCAGGAGGCTGCACGTGTGTCCGAGCCGGGGCAGGTGGGGCAAGCAGCAGAGAGGTGTGGCGGTGAGGACAGACGGGAGGGGAAAGGGCAGCTTTGTGGAATCGGCTGGGTCCGTGGGAAGCCTGTGGGGACACAGAAGACACAGGCGCCTCCCGCCAGCTCCACGGACCTCAGCAGTCTTGCGACTCGAAGCCAAATCCTCTGGCTTCTGTCATCTCGGTCAGTCCAAACTGTGACGTCCCTGAGACACCCACGCATACCTACATGCACACACAAGTGTGTGCACACAGGTACACACACGTAGACACACATGAACACACACGGCCTTTGGGAAACACTTCCCTTCCTTCTGCACAATGAAAAGACTAGGAATGTTCACTAGAAAGTAAATGTTCTGACCGTTAGAAAACTGACGATTATTTTCAAACGCACTCAGAACTTTCGGTGAATGCCCAAGTGAGAAACTGAGGGCTTCCCAGTTCCCTTGAGTTCCTGTAACGTGTTGCGTGTTCTCCCGGGCGAATGAAAAGTCAGAATGGCCATCCCTCCATCAGGGCCATGGCACACACAGTAAAACGGTCCCTCTGCCAACAGCACGGACGCTGCTGACTCCCTCGGGGGCCTGCCTTGCTCGGACATCCCACCACTCAGACAAACCTCACTGAGGTCGGAAAGCGAGAGAGAACGCCTGTGCCACCCACGTGTGCTCGGAATCAACACCTGTGAGTGACATGGCTTTCCCCTTTGTCACGTCTCAGTTCGCCCAGTGCCATGAATGGCGTAAATCCAGGTGTGACCCCAGGTGTGCTCTGGTGGGCGGGGGCAAAGCCGGGAGAGGGCAGCTGTGCACGGCCATAGCAGATGGTGAAGCGGCAGGGAAGTGAAGGTGTCTAAGGTCCCGGCGATACCGAGAAAGAGACCACCCATAGCAGGAATGTGAGGGCAGGAACGTGCTCCACCCTCTGACCGAAAGGACAGCAAGGAATGCATGACGGACAAGCTGATCTGGGGAAGGGGAAACCGCGTAATAAAATACATCAGTATTAAAGAAGTAACTGTAAACTACTTATAAGAGTCGCATCCTAAACATATAGCTACATAAAGTTTGAAAGTAAAAAGCATTAAAAAGAAAAAAATTATAGCTCTGCTAACATCAGACAAAATATTCTTTAAAGCAGCGATCCCCAACCTTTTTGGCACCAGGGGTGGGTTTTGTGGAAGACCATTTTTCCACAGGGGCGGGGAGGGGGGCCGGTGCAGAGACAGAAAGCAGAGCTCAGGCGATCACGTCGGGGTGGGGGAAGCTTCACTTGCTGGGCCGCAGCTCCCCTCCGGCTGTGCGTTTGGTGGCTAATGGGACACAGACCAGTCAGGTCCACGGCCCCCGGAGGCAGGGGGACCCCCGTTTCAGAGCAGTATGTGTTGTCGCCGATAGAGACAGCATTCCAAATGTTTGTAAGGTGTCAAATCCACTTGAACGACAGGACAATTTTAAATTGTTATTGGTCTAATGACTTAGCTTCAAAATATTTTCAGCAAAAGTTAATAGATCTAAAAGAAAAAAAACCCTCGCTTTCCACATGCAGCTGATTGCCTCTGACCTCCTGGCGGTCCGCACGGTGACTCACATCTGTACGAGGCTCATGGAACGCACGCTCTCGTGGCCCTCCTGAACTCGGGAACACACAAGAGCCCTTCAGAAGGATGCTCGGGGGGCGTACTAAACCATGAAACTGATAAAAAGCACAAAAGTGCCCAAACCAGGCACCCACAGGACGGTTGCTTCCAGTATGAGAGCAGAAACGAGAGGCAGAGACCCTTCTTCTGACCTCAGCCAGGCACATGTGCGTGGAAGGACTCAGTTTCTGCCATTGGGCACACACGTGTGGGACCCAGAAGGTGCTATGAGTGCTGATTTTGGCGTTTTAGATAATTTTAGCAAGTAGGCAAATTTGCAAACATGGAATCCGTGAGTAATGGGATCGACTGTATATTACCAGTTCCTGTCTTCGAAGACGTTTACGGACCCGCCCGGAACCAGAGGCAGAAAAGCAGTGAGAACGGCTGGCTGTGTGCCCTGTGCCTGCAGTGGCCGCACTCCACAGGCAACTCGGGCCGAGGAGGGGCTCCGGGGGGCCCATGAGGGTGTCACGTGTCTTTAGCCCTTCTCCACACATGGGACTGCTGTCCCCAGGGACACTGGGGACAGAGGGCCGTGAGTCTGTGCAGGGGAGGGGAGGGTGTGAACCTGGGTGCATCCAGCTGTGCTGTGACTCAGCTGCATCCAAAGGGAAGGGCGTGTCCATCTGAGAGCCTGGGTTCTCCAGAGATGCAGAACCAGCAGAAGAGCCTGGGGAGCTTGGTGATAGGGAACCGGCTCCTGTGCTGGTGGCGGAGGCCAAGCAGCCCAAGGATAATGGAGGGAAGCTGGAACCTCAGGGATGCAGTGGGTGTGGGCTCAGCTTGAGCCTGAGGGCTGAGGACTGGGGGAGACAGCGCAGAGAGCCCCAGCTCAAACAGTCCGGACCCTCCCCACTCAGCCTTTTTGCTCTCCTCAGGTCTCCAGGGGGTGGACGAGGCCACCACACTGGGGCAGGCACTACTTTTCTTGTCACACGTCAGTCCCCTCCAGAGCCACCCTCACAGATGCACCAGAATCCTGGCGCATCTCACACCCGGCACCCTGGGGCCCCGCCAAGCAGAAACGGAAAATCAACTAGCACAGATTATACTCTCCTATGAGAAGTGTATGTAAAACAAGGCCACAGAGAATAGTAAACGGGAAATAATGAAGCCGGAAGCAAGAATGGGGTTGGCCTACAACCGCCCACATGGACCAGGTCCAGGCCAGCCGTTTGCATTTGTGAGCATCCTCCAAACGCCAGAAATAACCCTCACATCCCCCAGCACCACCCCACTTTCAGGGGTCTGTTTTTAAACTACGCCCCTCTTTCCTCCTGGTGTCATGACTTTATTTTTTAAAACAGAAGAATCTGTTGGTCATCACCACTCACGGCTTAGCTTTTTTGTTGAACTTATGAATAGAGCAATTCAAGAAACAGGCTTTGTATCCCTAATATCTTCAAGGCTCCACACTGCAGCCCAGGTAAAGGTTAAGTACATTGTTAACAGGCTACCCTAAAAGACAGAGTAATCTTTCTGACTTTATTCCTTTCCATTCATCTGGCCAACTTCCTAAAAGAAAAAAGTTATATATTTACACTGTTGTTAGTTAAACAAAATACACGTCAGCAGCCCCTAGTTTTCTGGGCTGGGGGTTGGCAGTGGGCAGACACTTCACTGCTTGTGACGGGTCAAGGCGTTGGCCTCTGACCTCTGACACCGAGACGACCTTGCTCACAGCAGCGCTGCGGAGACCCGGACCCATGGGTGGCACGTCTCTCTGCATTTGCTTCACGCCTTTGAATCAAAGTAAATTAGAGGTGGGAACTCTAAGAAAAGTCGAACCTTCTGCTCCACTAAAGTAATTTCCACGTCAGGGACCATGGCGACCTAGCCAGTGACCCTGCTGCAGAAATCACACTTCCTTGGAACTTGAAAGGAAACAAGGAACAATGAACAAAGGAGAAAACTGTCACTTTCTGTGAAACTACCCCCGAGAAGACAGAATTGCACTCTCCGTGAACAAGGAGACCTCGGAGGGGAGGGATGGTCTTTACCACCCATGTCTCCGGGGACCCACAGGGAAGCTGCACGTGAATAACCTGAGAAGCACCGGCTGTGCCAAGAGAATGAGGCCATCTGCCCCGACGTCCGCTGAGACCAGTCACCAGAGGTGCAGGCTGAAGAGATGTGCAGCTGCGGAAATCACAGGATCCGAAGGCAAAGGTGCTGGAGTGGTCAAAAGTCAACCGATGAGCCTTGGAATAATCCAGAAATGAGTCACTGAGTCGTGCTGGGGGATTAAGATTTCAGCAGCGCATCTTACTCAAATGCCCTTTGACCAGGTTTTCATAAAGTAATTATTTCTATTTCAGGTTTGTGATTTTCATAGTAAGTATTTACTGTATCGGATAATATTTTTAAATGTTGGTGAGGTGGTTTGCAGTTTAATATAATAGTATTTTGGTAAGAAATACAAGTTAAATAGAGAAGGTTCATCTACCCCTTCAGGAGCCTCGGAAGTAAGATTAAACAGGCTTCCCGTGTAAACACCGTAGATGCAGAGAGCCCAGCTGGGTGTCGGCAGATTTCACAAGAACGCTCCCATCCCGCACAAGTGAGAGAGGAAACCGTGGACCCTCCATCTTCCCTTTAGGAAACAGCGGTGTTGCTGCCTCCTTTCTGGAAAATGTGTAAGTAGAAACCCCAACGGGCACTTTGGACATTTTTCAATTACCAATATTATAAGGTTTCTGCTTAAACATTTAAATAGTTGTTTGACATTTTTATTTTGGACTATCAGGGAAGCAAGCTTCACAAGGAATTCCTTTCTAAGGAATGATGGCAGAGAGATTGTCAACGGAAACGCATCGGAATCACAGCTGTTAGTGCCGACCTGGATGGAGATTCGTTCTTTTTGAAGGTTCCTCTTGTGACGGCCAATAGGAACATTGCCACCAGACTGAGGAGCAAAGACATTTAAAACAAGGAACGAGACCTGGATAAGACTCATCTGAATGACAAGTTGAAAACTGTATGGAAAGTAGGCAGCTGAAGCCTCAGAGCACAGGCTCCCAGGAAAAGCATTCGTTCTGGAAACTGGACAGTCCACTCCTAGAGCCCTCGCAGGTCAGTGGGGGACAGCCAGGCAGAGAGACGACAGAGGCACACAGAGGGAAAGCGCTGTCTCCCTTCACTGTGAAACAGAGCAGGGAGACTCCAGCAGGGTCCCCAGGCTCAACAGAAATTAGTGCAAAAGGACATTCAGACTTGCCCCACTTCCGAGAGGCCTCCACCTCGAAGGGGCCTCAGTGCCCCCTGCTCAGCCCCTGCCCGGACGGCTCCAAATCAAAGACGTGACGGACACGTGTGTGATTTTCCACGTTGGCAAAAAGTCAGGGGTGGATCAAAATGCAATTTCTCCAAATGTCTTAAAAATTGTATTTGAAAAGCATCTTGCTTTTAATCAAAATGTCAGTGTGTGATTACAAAGTTCTGAATGCAATGTTTCCATCAAGGGTAGAAACAGACCATGGAGAACTTCAGGGGAAAATGTTATTTCATCCAGTGCAACCAGAAAATGACTCCCAGCAGAGAGAACAAACCACATCTCGACGCAGCTACAGAAAACACGCAGAAGCACCGTCTCCCTCACGACAGATGCACACTGCTTGGCTCTTGTGCATAGAAAACCATTTCCAGATCCAGAAAGAATTACAGTTTGTCTGTAGATGGATTACCACACATTAATTAAATAATAATTATAATGACTACTAAAACGTAGGAAATTATTAACAGAAAAATCAGAGAGTAAAAGGTTAATAAATATTTAAATGTATGCATTTTCATATTTTTTAACCGTTTCCCATACAAATAAGAGAACAATTAAATTTAAAAGTTATGTTAGAATGACATGCCTGTGGCTTAAATTTTTATTTAAATTTTCTTCGTACTTAAATATCATCTGTAATTAAGGGTGATGTTTAATAACTACTGTCTAACAACGTGTCATTTTTACTTCTGCATTTAATAGCACATTCCTTTTCCTTTCGGGGGACTGAGTGACAATCCAGGGCTCTGACACACCTTCCCTTCCCTGCCTTACAGAAGAGTGAAGCTTTGTAATCGCAGCAAGGCCCTTCGACCCCCAACCCGGCAACCCCTCCCTTCAGGTGTGTTACTGAAACTGTTCAAGCTGAACGTGAGTCGGGTCTACACAACAGAGACTTTGAAAAGCACGTTTCTCTCAGTGGCCCCTGGTAGACACATGTGTGTAGGTGATGCGTGAGGCATCGCTTGCTGAGCTGGAGGAGCCCTGACGTCCTCTGCTGAGGGACCCAGCAAGTCACAGTGGATGGAGGTAACTGGGGAAGAGTATCGTTGTTAAATAGAAGTGCCCCCTCCATCC
>VMDR010011485.1:0-28365 GCA_007922815.1 Macrotus californicus | reverse complement strand
ACATCTTTTACAGTTATTTTGAATGTATTGGTGTTTTTATGGTAAGGAATATAAATTATCTTTAATGTGGTTTTCTCTACACTTTGGTTATTAAGCTTTGCTTGAAATGCTCATTTCTCCGCCTGACGGCTTTGTTTGCTGCCACATTTTTCAAGAATTTTAGCCTTCTCTGAAGTAGGTATGTCAGGTCTGCCGTTACTGACTCTTAGGAGTGATGTGTGTTGAGTTGCACCTCACCATCGCACGAGGGCTTCGTTCAGGTGAGATCTTGAACATGCAACCGTGCTCGCCCCAGATGGGCATCTGTATTTTTCTCATACTACTACTTGATGAAAGTAGGCATTTGTTTCCTGAGTTGGTGTTTTTTGAGCCTGATCAAAACGTCTGTTCCTTGAGAACTGGACGTAGTTCTTGGCACAGTATGAAGTTTCTGTGTGACAGCAGCACCTCGATTTTTGGGGCGTGGTTCTGCTGCTGAGCGGTTAGGGCGAAGCCCAGGAGGGAGGGCCTTGGAAAATGGTAGTTAAGCAAGCAGAGTTTCAGGTGCTGCGTGCCTGTCTTCAACACGTTTCTTTACGTTTGTATAATGGCAGACATTTCTACCACATTATAAGCATTTTTGAGATAAGTGATATTTGGCTTAACTTATTGACTTACCATTTAAGTATAGTTAATTCTCTTACTGTGAAATTCTAAATGCCTACCAGAGTTACCTTGTATTATCATCATGATAAACATCTCAACATTTTGGGTTTCCCAGTTTGATTCAGAAAGTTACTTAACTTCTCTCTGGGCATTAATAAAGAAAGCAAGTAGCCTTTTGTGTTGCTTCACATCAGAATATGGAGGATATGGGATATCCTTTTGCAATTTGTGTTTCTCATTACTTTTCAGTGAGCAAATTGTACTTTTAAATTCACACCCTTGAACTTCTGGTCAATGTGAACGAGGTGCTATTTCACTTAGGACCTACTCTCACATTTAAACTTATTGCACACATTTTGTTTGGCTCAGAATGTTTGAGTAGCTGTTAAAGTTTTTGGATCTACTTGCAAATTTTCTACTTGATGCCACAGAGGCCCATCCTTCCAGCTCCGGCCGAGGACCGCCGGTGGTCGGGCGGCTCTCTCCCCGGGAGACGAGGCCTTGTGCTCAGGGGGGCTTTCACGTCCACAGGTGGGAGAGACTTGTCAGTGCCAGCTAGGTTAGATCTTTTGCCATTTGTTTCATTTTATTAATTTGGGTTTTTAAAGGGCTGTCTACATAAAAAAAAAGCCGGGAAACTTTAAAGTAGGCATTACTATAGGACTGCATTTCTTAGGCTTAGGACATTTTAAACTAGAACTTGTTTTTCTCACAGTGTATTTACTTGAAGAAGCACTATTATAATCAGAAACTTTGTGATTCTGCAATTTAATTTAAACTTTTTTCCTTTTCAAATTACTTTATTTCAGGGAAATAATTTTCCAGTTGTTTTTGCTATATTCTGCAAATAAAAACGGTATGTTTCCTTTATTCACTTAAAATTAGGTAGGAAACAAACTAAAGCCGACAAACACTTCTTGTGTTTGTCGCTTTCTTTAATCCAATGGATAAAAAAGTAAAACCCTGTAAACATTATTTTATTTTTTTATGCGATGCCATGCTGTAAATACGGTTCATCGAACGAGGATGCACCGGTGATTGAACCTTTAATTCTGCACAGTTAGAGCTTATATATAAACGTGTCTTGACAATCAAGGACTTTTATGTGAGTCTTCCTTTATGATGTTTATTAATGTTATGCATTCCATTTGTTCTGAAGTGAGTACCATTGTGCTAATCTGTATTGTCTGAAAGTATGTAGTGTTTTTACAGCTTGTTTTTAAGAATCTGTAAATATGTACAAACAAATCACAGTACTGCTTTATGTTAGAAGGCATATGATGTTGTACTGTATGTAAGCAATAATACATAGCAGTGCTAACTTTACCAGTAGCATCAGGAAAGTTCTAAAAAACATTTCAGAGTTATTAATTATCTTTATTTCATTTAATAATGATTATTTTAATCAGTTTTTATAAGCAAATTCCATTGTTCCTCCTATTGGAACGTAACACTGTTTACACAGCATAATTGAAATTGCAGGGGAGACAGGCTAAATCTGACTTCATCTGTACTCACTCTCACTGAGCATTGATGGCCTTACCACTTTCTGCAAGACGGAGGAACCCTGCAAAACCTAGTGCCCGTCACACTGAAGGGAGGGCTGTGTTGTGTGTGTGTGTGTGTTTGATTCTTCCTGCTTCTGTACTGCTACCTAATGTTATGGTTTGCTTTGGATTTTAATATTTGTTTCTGTTTTAGATTCAAGCCCATAAGTTTTGAGGTGACTTCAGCTCCATTGTGAAATAGTTCTCTTCATATTTCATATCTACATCTCAATAATTCTAAACTTTCTACTTTGATTTTTAGATACGTATTTTTCAAGCTTGATTTCTCAGCTGATCAGATGAACTTACTCAACTTCAATACAAAGGAAGAAATTTATTGTAGTTTGAATGGAGTAGATGTTACACTGTACAGACAGCTGTTTGAACACACACATCACTGCTTTAGAAATAAAACCGCCAATTTTTAAATGTATATGACCTACATTTTATAGGAGAAATGTTTTTAAATGCTAGTCATTTATATAAATGTGCTTTGAAGGATTTGCTAGCTCACTTCTGTCACTTTTTAGTACACTGGTATCTTTTATATGTAATGTATGCTTTTTATCGTTGTAGCAGAGCATTTCAGTAGAAAGAATTTTGCAACAATATGGGGGAAATTTTTCATTGTTGGATTTGAATTATACTGGATTTTATCCGTGCAGTCTTACTTGTCTTTATTTTAATGCTGTCTGGAAGGGAACTTGGTACCCAAATAAAGCAGGTAACCTCATTTTACTTAAAGGGCATACTGTGTAGTGCTGAATTTAATCTGGAAATCTAATGATTTTTGAAGAGAAAAACAAGTTTATAAAAATTGTACAGAAGAAATTAAATGTGTGATGGAAATCCTGATGGCGGAGCACGTTGAATTTTCTGATACATAGTGTTATTTTCCTGGAATCCCCAATGCCTTTTTTGTATTTCAACTAATAAAGGGAAAACCCTGTCATTGGAATTGGTAGGATAATAGGATATTCTGATTATAAGTATTACTATTCCTATCCCGTTTCCTGACCCTTTTTCAATCACTGTACATTTTTATTTTCTATTTCCTATTAATAATTAAACATGTATATAATATAGACATTGTTGTATAGAACTGAATGGAGTTGCTATGCTTGAATGGGTAACTAAGTCGAAATATTATGGACACCGAGAATTCATAAAATGCCAGAACAAATTAACAGGAAAAAGGGAGGTATCGTGTGTCCTGGGAAGGTCACAGCAAATGTTCATTTAACCCTCTGAAATAAATGTGAAAGAATCAACTGCAAACTTGCTATCTGATACAAGTGGATTTTTCCTTCCCCACCGCCCCCCAAATATATGAGCGCACTAAATTCCAGAATCTACTCAGGTGAAAATTGCTTTGCAATGAAACGTATCACATTGAAATTTTCAAGGCTTAAAAAGACATTTGTGATATTTTTAAATACAACTTTCATAGTAGTAGTTAGCAGCCTAACAATTGAAATTCGGTAAGTCGGTATATTTAAAAATATATATTACCCTCCAAATAGAATTGTTTTTAAACAATTGGGAGGGTTTTCTTTTTGTTTAAATGCATATTTTATTGTCATTGTAAAAATAAATCTTGCTCGACTTCATATGATGCCATGAAGGAATTACTGAGGCTTTACAATGCAATGGGATTTTTTTTTCATGCATAATCATGGAACATAGCAGTGTTCTTTAAACTGACCTATTCATGAAGAGGTTCAATGAGTTTCCTGCTTCTGGCATTCTTGTCATAAAGTTAGCCTTGCCATTTGGAGTTTATAATACCCTTTTATGTATTGTGATGCTAAAGGAAATTGTTTTGTTTTATTTTTAATTATTAGACTAATTTATATTTGCAAATTCTGCATTTTAAATGTGGACACTGGCTGTTTGAAAAATAAAAAAAAAATACAGAATACAGTTTTATGAATAATTTCCTAGCTGAATTTTTCACAACATTCTGAACCAAATAATTAATGGTAATTTTTTTTAAATGATAGCATGTAGGTTAACATTGAAAAGAGAAGAGCCTGTCTGTAGAGGTAACAGTCTGTTACACAAATTGGGTAACAGTTAGCAGGGCCTTTAGTGCAGCTGTGTGAATGATGCTGTTGGGCAGTGCTGAAATGCAGGAGTCTACTGTCGTGCAGTGGTGCAGTGTTTTAGATTTGGATTTATTGACCTCTCCTGTGGGACTTTTTTTCCATTAGTGAAGGTAGTTTTATTTTTATCTGTTTACCACCTTGCCAGTCCCCTGTCTTGTGACCAGTGACACGTTGTAAGAAAGCTGTCTGCAGCTGGGGGTGCGTGCGGTCCAGGTCCTTGGGGCAAATACGAGTGTAGACTAATTGGCCTTTGCAAAGATTAATCCTACAACCCTGGCTTTATTAACGTGGTGCTTTGGCCAATTATGCATAATAGTGCCACTGATAGTCTGATCCGTTTTCTAGCTCCCAGGAGTAGTAGGGAGAGTAGCTAGAACTCTACCTGGTACTTCTCCCCCTTCTGTAGATTTCAAGAAAAAATGCAGTCGCCTGAATTAGTGTTGTTATTAATTCTTTGTTGACAGTTTATGCACGAAAGTATGGAGATTTTTGTGGTTATATGTTCGGATAGAATTTTGAATTTTTTTTAGAGTGCTAGCCCTCCCCAGCCTGCTGCCACCTTGCTGAACCTGATGAGGTGTTAGAGTAAATTATAGACACGTGACGGGTAGAGCATCCGTGGAATGGAACAGTCTAGGTGAACTAAAGATGAAAGTTGGGTCTCATCATGTCAGTTCGTTGGTCACTTTCAGATGTCCTGTGAGGCCCGTGTCAAGGTGGCGGAAGGGGCCGTGAAATAGATTGCCCGTCGTAGTAATTGTGTTTTCTATTGATTTGACTCCTTACTTGTCAGGGCAGAGTATTCATTCAGCATTGATCATGCAGTAAAAGGCTTTGTGATGCCAATAATAGGCGGTTGAGGCTGTGAGCATCTCTGAGCGTCTGAAAGGTGTTTACGGTGGTGGCACTTGCAGGACGCACTGTTGTGCTTCAGGTCATTGAAGCAGACAGACACTGAGTGCTGAGCTGTACTGGAGGCTGTGCTGAGTAATCTGTGTCTCGTTCGTCAACAAATGGGTAAGTAATAATAGTACTTACTTTAGGAAAGTTTTCTAGAAATTATAACGAAAGGTAGAAAAATGTATAGACCAAACCAGTGGACATAGAGAACATGGTGAGAAATTATCCCCTCATTAAAATACCAACCTTATGAGTAAGATTCAAACCTGGACTGTGGGGATGTGGAAGTGTGCTTTGTTCAGAAGGAACCCCACTACTGCAGGAGTGGGAGATTAATCTCTCTCGGGCATCACAAACCTGAGGGCAAAAACACACTCATGGTCGGTCACCTGTCCCTCACTGGGGAGTCGGTTACTGGGGATATTTTTCTGGAAGCAGGAGAATTAATTGAGCCAGGGCTCATTAGCTATTCTTGCAGCCTGCACGGAATGGTATTAACATAATTTTTAGTCCGTTGAAGTCAGCGCTCCCAGACTGATTATCCTTACGACACTGTTCATGCCAGGTGACGTCCACCAGCCCCTTCAATATCTGGTACTCTTTTCCTTCAAGGTATTTGGGCCACATAAACTTACTTAAACCTCAGTGTGATAGTTTTCCTTTGTTAGTTTATGGGAACTCCAGCATTATCACACAACTTTTGGGGATGATAGGAGGGTTAAGACCTCCAGAGCACAAAATCAAATGGCAGGAAAAGGACAGCTCTGAGTGAAGCACATTCAGAACAACTTGGGGCTTCACAGTTAACGTGGCTGCGGGCAGTTGTCCCATGCGGTCTGCGGAGTCGGCGCTCATGGTCCGAGAGCAGGTGATGGCGCTGGAGCAGCATAACCAGTGCCGCCTGAGGCAGCGCTGAGTGAGCTGTGTGTGGGCTTGTGAGGGGAGAGAGACGGTGCAGTTTGGTGACGCGCTGCAGGCTGCACGGGTGGGCACCGGAGCAAGGGGCGTAGCATCCAGAGACAAAGCTGTGGCTCTGCCAGGATCTGTGTGGACCTGTGCAGTTACTGTTCCTGAGCCTGTCTGTCATCAGTAAGATGGGAATAATAAAAGTACCTATCAGTGTTGCTGTGAATCTTGTGCGAGGCAATTTGTAAACTATAAATCACTAAACCATTCCTAGTTCAGATTTTAGTAGTGACACAAAGGCAAGGTAGAGCAGAGTTGGACAGGTGTTGGAAGCCTCATTTCATGTAAAGCATGGAATGCGATAAATTCCTATGAGAGGGCTTTGTGTGTCTGAATTTCATTGACCTGGAAGGAGTAACTTAGTGAAATGGATATGACCGGAATTTTATAAATGTGTGATTCCGTTATCAGACCATGGAAGGAATGGGACATTCTGGAGGTTGACACGGTAGGGAAAAAGTGAGTGGACTTGTCAGGAACAGTGAGGTCACCAAAGCTGGACTATATTGAACTCAGTCCCAAGCTCAGGTTAATGATGGACAGGAACCTGGCTGCCCTTTTTGCAAAAGCAAAAGTCATGGACAGTAAGGTTGGAATGCAGCAGCTGGCTTCACCGGGCAGGAGGAAGGGGTACCCATCTGCAAGGACATCGTGGGCCTACTTGCTCACCTTTTTCTGTTATATTTATTTTCCTTAATCTCTCCATTTTTTGCTCTCTCCTTTGTTTTGTTTCCCTCGAATAACTATGTGGTCTGTAACAGGTGTGGTCCACATGGAAACAACTGGCTGACGTATGTGGTGCCCAGCCTCTCGTGCAGGTTAGGTTTGTTTATCTTAAATGTTTTTGTTTGTTTGTTTTAGTATTAGTAGTTCAGGAAAATTTAAAAACGGTTGTTTATTAGGAGAAGATTGGGGGCCTCCTGAGTTAGTTTGTGAGCTTCTGGAGGGCATTTTGTTCACAGAATGTGGAACAGTGCCTCACACATACACAGGAATAAATGAATGAATGAACGAACGAACGAACAGTTGAAGGTATTAGAAATGGTGATGGAGATTTGTTGGAATTTAAAATCCTACAATTGGCCATGGCTGGTGTGACTCATTGGATTTACTGCTGGCCTGCAAACCAAAAAGGTCCCCGGTTCCATTCCATCAGGGCACATGCCTGGGTTGTGGGCCAGGTCCCCAGCTGGGGGCGTGTGAGAGGCAACCAATTGATGAATCTCTCAATGTTTCTCTTCCTCTTTTTCTCCTTCCCTTTTCTTCTCTAAAAATAAACAAAATCTTTAAAAATAAATAAAAGTGCTATGATCAAGCAACCTGGAAATGATTCATTTCTGGTTTTGACCACAGACTTCTAAACAAGATTCCCAAAAGGGACCCAGTGATCAGTGGCTAGTGGGAAACAGGTGTCCTATTATGTGCTGGGCCTGTTTCCCAAACCCTGGTGTGCAAATAGGTCAGAGGATGTGGGCAGGACTACAGGCTTCTAGAGCCATTTTCTTTCCCTTGGCACCTAACCATCCTGTGGCTGCGGAGAAATGAGAGCATCTCAATATTTGGAGAAGCGTGAGCAAAGAGCAGGACGGCCAGGACTCCATCGATGAGCAAGCGGGGTGGGCCCCAGCCCCAGCCCCAGCCCTTTCTTGTCCCAGTTGCACAGGAACAAAGAAAAGAAAAGGTGGTAAAGCCACATCCACGTGTGTGTGTTTGTGGCCTTGAATGGCAGATGACCTTGCTCACTGCTGGATGCGGCTCAGTAGGTGTCTTATGATCTGATCAGTCAGATTAGTGACTCCTGGGGACTTGTGACTATTTCTCAAGTTTTTCAAATACTCCCTTCTGTTGCTACCACAGCCCAAGGCACCCTCAAGTCTTGTCTCCTTCCTGCAAGTCTGCACATCAGCTCAATGGCTTCCTATCCTTTCCCCTGGCAACAGCTATGTAAAAACCCTTCAGAAGCTTCTCCATCACTATTTGGATAAACACTAAGCTGCTTACCTTGGCCCTGCCTGGTGTCCTGTGCCCATTGCCCCAGCCTCCCCCACCGTGAGCCTCTCATCCTCTCAGCTGTCCTTACTGAGCTGCTTTCAGTCTCATACTTGGCCATTCCCCCTTCTGCCACAAAGACAGTTTCTCCTGCACTCTTCACCTATTAACCCCCCCCCGACCCATGTTCAGTCCCAGCATCACTTCCTCAAAAAACTTACTCTGATCTCCCTGATTAGGTCATAACCACCTCTCCTCTGCAACTCACCCCATCCCGGCTCTGTCCAACCAATTCAGAGTGCAGACCACCCTGCACCACTCCCTCCTGGCATAGCTGCCTATAATGATCTGCTTATTATGAAAATTTGATGTTCCATTGTCTAGAGCCATCTTGCTGCCCATTGTGTGTTGGTGTTGGGTACAGTGCTTGGTGATCAGATAACTGATGAACATGCTTGCTCTAAAGATAGCATCTGGGCCGTGCAAAGACAGCGTAGGTTGCACCCAAGGGTGCAGAGAGAGCTTGCCAGGTGCTGTAGAAGCAGCACTGCCAGGGAGTTTAAGGCTCTGTGGACAGTGGCGGTGGGACCAGGAAACAGGTCTCCAACAGGAAACAACAGAGAACTGAGTTGGACTTCAATCCCCAGCAAAATTTTAAGCTGTTCATAACAACTTTGCCGAGTAGGTTTGGCAAGTCTTATCATCAACTCCATGTTACAAGTGAGGAGACTGAGGCTCAGACACGTTAAGGAATGTGGACGAGGTCACACAGTGGAAAGGAAGAACCAGAACTCAGACTCAAACCTGACTTCTCTCATCCGAAGGTCTGTCATCGGGTCTTTTGGATATGATATTTAATCAAAGGCTGACTGCCAGTCGCACTGTTGTCACAGTCCAGTAAGACTGCCACTGTCATCTACAAAGTACACTGTACGTTTTTTCTCATAGTCCCACCAGGTCCTGGCTCACGTCAGATGCCAGGTGGCTGATTGCAGGAGAATGCCTTTCTCTTGTCAGAGGGCAAACTCCCAGAGTCAACAAATAGCTTAGATCCTGGAAAAGAAACCTGCTCAACAGGAGCTGGCAGCGGGACAGGGGCAGCCCCTCCCTCTCAACCCTACCCCAGAAGCAAGAGCAGGACTTGTACCCCTGGGTCCTGTCCCCCAGCTCTCAGGTTTATGTTTTGGTCAGGTCTGCATCTCCTGAGTCGCCACCTTCCAATTCCTGCCTGACAGCCCTTGCGGCAGGCTTCCTTCTTGTATCTGGGACTCTGGGAAACATTTCAAAGTCCGGAAAAATGGAAGACCTTTTTCTGTCTTATTTCTTCCTGTGGTTTAGAGAAACTGCATTGTGTAGAGGGGAGAACCGGGTATTGGAACCAGACCTAGCTCTAAGTCCTGACCCCACCCTCACAGCCAGCACACTTTTTCAAATGTGTGCAGATTCCTGTGGTTTTTGTTTTAAATGAGCTGACATACTCCAGGCACGTGTATCTCAATGAGAAATAAAAGATATATATAATTTTTTTATTTAAAAATATTTTTTGATTACTGTCCAAGATGGAGGCATAGGTAGATACACTTTGCTTCCTCACACAGCCAAAAGAATGACAACAGCAAATTTAAAAAACAACCAGAACTGCCAGAAAGTTGAACTGTAAGGAAGTCCAACAACTAAGGAGTTAAAGATGAAACATTCATCCAGACCAGTAGGAGGGGCAGAGTCAGGTAGGTGGGGTGGAGAGGGCACACAACAAGGCAGGGGCTGGAGGACTGGGATGGTTGAGGTGGCAGCTGGCAGACTGGGCAGTCCCACATTTGTGTGAGGATAAACCAGGAGTAACAACTGGGGTGCGAGGCAGACCATGCAACCCAGGGTTCCAGTGTGGGGAAATAAAGCCTCAAAACCTCTGGCTGTAAAAACCTGGGGGGTTGCAGTGGCGGGAGAAACTACCAGACTCACAGGAGAGTTTGGGAAGACCCACCCACCCAGGAATCAGCACCAGGAGGGCTCAATTTGCTTGTGGGAAATAGGGGAAGTGACTGAAAGCTGGTCAAGAGCTGAGCAAGCAGCATTGTTCCCACTCAGACCCCTCCCCCACATACAGTGCCACAATACAGCAAAGTGGGTTGCTCCACCCTGGTGAATACCTAAGCCTCCACCCCTTACAACATACAGATGTGCTGAGACAAAGAAATATTGCCCAAATGAAAGAACAGATCAAAGCTCCAAAAATGCAATTAAACGATGAAAAGATAGCCAACCTATCTGATGCACAGTTCAAATGCTGGTAATCAGGATGCTCACAGAAATCTCTGTGTATGGTTGCAAAACAGAGGAAGAAGTGAAGGCTATGAAAAATGAAATAAAGAAAAATATAGAGGGAACCAACAGTGAAGGGAAGGAAACTGGGACTCAAAACAACGATTTGGAGCAGAAGGAAGAAATAAACATTCAAACAGAACAGAATGAAGAAACAAGAATTCAGAGAAATGAGGAGACACTTAGGAACCTCTGGGACAACTTTAAATGTTCCAACATCCAAATCATAGGAGTTGGAGGGGAAGAGGAAGAGCAAGAAATTGAAAACTTATTTGAACAAATAATGAAGGAAAACTTCCCTAATCTAGCAAAGGAAATAGACTTCCAGGAAGTCTAGGAAGCCCAGTAAGCCCCAAAGAAGTTGGACCCAAGGAAGCATACACCAAGGCACATCATAATTAAGTTGCTCAAGGTTAAAAATGAGAGAATCTTAAAAGCAGCAAGAGAAACAGAGACAGTTACCTAAAAAGGAGTTCCCATAAGACTATCAGCTGATTTCTCAAAAGAAACCTTACAAGCAAGAAGGGGCTGGCAAGAAGTATTCCCAGTCATGAAAATCAAGGAACTACATCCAAGATTACTCTATCCAGCAAAGCTATCGTTTAGAATATGCAAAGGCAGATAAAGTACTTCCCAGATAAAGTCAAGTTCAAGGAGTTCATCACCAAGCCCTTATTATATACAATGTTAAAGGGATTTATCTAAGAAAAAGGAGATCAAAAATATGAATAGTAAAATGACAACAAACTCACAACTATCAACGACCAAACCTAAAAAAACCCCACAAAAATCAACTAAGCAAACAACTAGAACAGAAACAGATTCACGGAAATGGAGATCACATAGAGGGTTATCAGTGGGGAGGAAGTCGGGGTAGAATGGGGCAAGGGTACAGAAAATAAGAAGCATAAATGATAGCTACAAAATAGACAGGGGGAGGTAAAGAATAGTATGGGAAATGTAGAAGCCAAAGAATTTATTTGTACAACCCATGGACATGAACTAAGGTGGGGGAATGCTGGTGGCAGTGGGGTGCAGGGTGGAGGGGAATAAAGGGGAGAAAAAAATGGGACAACTGTTAATAGCATGATCAAAAAATATATTTAAAATATATATATTTAAAAATATATATTAAACTGTATTTATTTTAATATATACACACATGGTGTGGCAAAAGTAGATTTACAATTGTGAGTACACAAAACACAGGGTTTATTCTTGTATTATTATTTATTAATCATTGTATTATTTTCCACATGAGCAACTATAAACCTACTTTTGCTCCACCCCGTATGTATTAAATTACCTGTGCTCATTGTCATTGACAATTACAACTGGAGGAAGACACCCTGGCAGACAGAGTGTGTTCTATCTCTTAGGTATTTCAAAGAAGGACCCCCCCCCCCAAAAAAAAAAAAACAAAAAAAAAACTATTGAGCTAGAAATTCTATGGTTTTCAACCTTGGCCGACCTTAGAAATATAAAAAAAGTTTCGATGCCCAGTCCGTACCTGAGACCGGGTGTTTGTGTTTTCTGGAACCCACCCTCAAGTGACTGGGAAATACAGCCCAGGGAGACCACCAGACTTACCAACACACCTCTGCAGCTCTTCTCATTCTGGTCTTAGGAAGTAGGCTCTGAGATGTGTTTTTGTGTATTTATGTTATTTACATCATGAATTAATGTTTTTAACCTGTTTTCAGTTTTGGTTGACTTTGTCCAAGTTCTGATCCCTCCCCACTGTTCAGACTATTTGACAAATGAAGTAATTTTTTAAAGACAGGATTTCTTCTCCAATCTTCACACAGAGGGGAGGTCCCAGGACCAACCACTGGAAGGGAAAGGGTTGTGGGATCTTCTGACTGTAGCTGAGCGACAATCTCACTATTGCGGACCTCACCTTGAACTAGACTTGTTCCTGAATAGAAAAAAGGTGAGTGTAAGAAACATATTTCGCTTGTTTTAAATATAATGGGGCTGCAATAACAGTGAATGCAAACAATGAATAAATAAAAGTACCGTTGAAGGAAACAAATTATTTTTACTTTGGCTGGATGTGCTGTGTATTTGCTATCTGTTGCTGAACAACGAAGAACCCAAAACTCATTGTCTTGAGACAGTCATTTTCAACCTTTTTCATCTCACAGCACATATAAATTACCAAATTCTGTGGCACACCAAAAAATACATTATTTTTTGCAGATCTGATGAAAAAAATGGGTAAAATTTTGATTCATTCACACCAAATGGCTATTGTGTTGGCTGTTGCCATTTTTTTATTTGACAATGTAAGGGAAAAGAGGTCAGTGCACTGACTAAATAGTCGGGTGTTGTGTGTTTTAAAAGTCCTTGCGGCACACCGGGGTGCCTCTTGCACGGTGAGTGGCGGCACACCAGTTGAAATCGCTGGCTTAAGAACAACAATGATTTATCGTCTTTCATGGTGTCTATGGTCAGGAATTCAGGCAGAGCCCCGTGAGGAGCTTGTCTTTGCTCTACAATGTCTGGTACTCAGCAGGAAGCCTCCAATATGGGGGTGCTGGAATCACTGAAGGCTTCTTCCACTCATGTGTCAGGCGATGACATTGGCGATTAGTGGGAATATGCATATGTGACCTGCCCAGATGGCCTGGGCTTCCTCACAACATGGCGGCTGAACTCTAAGTGCTCTGAGAGCAAGGAGACCGGGTGAACTCCCTACAGCTTTTATGACTTAGCCTAGGGAGCTGAACCGTGTCATGTCTTCCATTTCTACTCTTGGGCGAGGCGTCTGCAAAGGTCTGTTCAGGCTCAAGGGGAGGGAGCATAGACCCCATCTTTTAGAGGAATGTCAATGTCATAATACAAGAAGAGCCTATGGGATCGGACAGGTTAGCACAGCTGTCTTTGGACAATACAGTCTGCCTTACATTGGGTTTAATCTTGTTTTTTTTTACTTTTGTAAAACCAGATTCCAAAAGCAACATGTGATCCTAGTAAGAAAAAAACTTCAATAAAAATCCAAAGTTTATACACCAAAGCAGATTTCCTCTCCTACTTTACTCACTATATAAATTCTACTACCTGGAGATACTCACTATTAACAGACTGATGGGAACTTTCCCATACAAACTGCTTTTTAAAAAAAGATTTTATTTATTTATTCATTTTTGGAGAGGGGAAGGGAAGGAGGGGGAGAGGGAGACAAACATCAGTGTGTGAGAAATATATCAGTCACCTCTCACATGCCCCCAGATGGGGACCTGGCCTGCAACCCAGGCATGTGCCCTGACTGGGAATCGAACCAGCGACCTTTTGGTTCACAGGCCAGCACTCAATCCACTGAGCCACACCAGCCAGGGCTGTACACTGCTTTTTAAAAACTAAGCTATACACACTATTCTGAAACTTGCTGTTTTTACTTACTATGTGATGAACAGAGTTCCATGTCAGAGTGAGTGTTAAAACACCCAATTCTTCTTAATGCTGGCTGTCATGGTATGTCTGTACCTTTCTTTATTTAATCACTCTTCTATTAATGGACATTTAGGTTCTAATTGTTTGAAACTATTAATTAATGATACAATAAACATTCTTATACTAGATCATGTTGGGTCATATCCTAAAAATAGAATTGTTCTGTTCAAAGGATATGCAGGATAATATTTTTCAAAACGAGTGTTTTTTTAAGGTTAGTATCATTGTGATAAGATAAATCCATAATAAGCAGGATATACTTCTTTCTTTGCAGATGGGTAGGTTTCTCTAACCTCCACCTGAAGAACAGAAAAAAAACCACATTTGTTCTTAGGTTTAGAAGATGTTTATAAGCTTTGAACGGAACCTCTCTCATTTAGGAAATGATGAGTGACAGAAAGTAGGTGTTTATGAGCAGAGGGGAGAATTTCCTTTTCTCATATTTTGAGCTCAGGCTGGTAAGGAATTGAATGTGGATTCTGCCAAGTTCACACAGGGGACACTTAGAGGGAGGCTCATCGGAAGGTGACAGCAAATAGGAAACGAGCTTGGGCAAAACCAAAAAACAAACCCCAAGCAAAACACGAAGTGACTCCACAGTGAATAGCAAAAATGACTGTATCGATCCCATAGATGTAATATATGGACATATGGTACGGGGAACTCCAGTATTACAATGGTGTCCGGCCCAGCCACCCATCCTTGTCCACAGAGGGCCAACCTGGAATGTGCTCTACAGGGTTGTTGTCTCTTGCAGAGACGGGGTCTTCAACACTTCTTTGCTGGAAACGAAGCTCTCATACGTTCCACAACCTGGATGAGCCTTGAGGACATTATGCTAAGTGAAATAAGCCAGACCGAAAAGGGCAGGTATTGTCTGATTCCACTTCATATGAAGTATCTCGAAGACGGTCAGAGGTCACCCTGGGCTGGGACAGCAGGAGTGGGAATGGCAGCCTGGTGGGTGAGAGCTTCTGCTCAGGGTGATGAGAGGGTTTTGGGAACAGATGTCAGTGGTGGTCGCACAACGTGCTGAATGTAATTAATGCGACTGATTTGTACATTTAGAAATGGTTAAAATGGCGCATTTTATGTTTCTTATTTTTCCACACCAAAAAACCAAAGGCCAAACAAAAAACCCCTCTTAGCTGGAGCAAGAAAGGTTGGGGGTCTGTCAGTGTTCCCATGGCTTTGCCTTCTTTT
Organism: Macrotus californicus; assembly: GCA_007922815.1. Taxonomy (NCBI): domain Eukaryota; kingdom Metazoa; phylum Chordata; class Mammalia; order Chiroptera; family Phyllostomidae; genus Macrotus; species Macrotus californicus. The sequence goes on along the minus strand of VMDR010011485.1, from coordinate 13,229 downwards.
TTGTTCTTAAAATAAAAACCTCTGTTTTTAGGGATTTTCACACAAAGGCGTGTGGGCGCGTGGGAAGTACTCCCAGCTGCCCTCCTGTTTCATGGAAGCCTAGCAAGTTATTTAGGGTTAGGAAACGTGCCAGATTGGAGATGGAGATAATTTAATCTCTGTGTGTTAGGTTTTTTTGTCCTGCAAGCTGGGGCCCTGGAAACTTTACTTCACCCCAAGTCCCCAGAGGCAGTTCTAAGTGGTACTGCAGGTGGTCAGGATAATTCCTCCCCACACCTCAGCATGCCTGAGGGCACTTCCCTGGCAAAAAGAATTCCACTTCCTGGGAGTCTGGGGGTAACCTGGTCGCACAGTCGGTGCACTTGGGGATGCGCAGTCTCAGTCTCCTGTCGGGGTGCCTCTGCACCTGCCAGGAGGCCTCAGGACCAGCGTGGGAGCCGTGGGCTTTCCCCGCTCCGCAGGCTTTTTCACTCCTGGGTGCAGGCTTAGACTGCAATTCCTAAAACGGAGCTGCAGTGAGCAGCAGGCTTGCACCCTGTCCCCTAATCCCAGGCTGGGCACCTCGGCTGGTGGTGGCGAACTAGTTGTCCAGGGCAGTGGCCGCCGTGGCTGGCTGAGACAAGTCTGAGGGTTGGCAGGCTCCGCTCCCCCTGCCGCTGCCCCCAGCCCCCTCCCACCCGGTTCGAGACTGCGCGCCCTTCTTCTGGGCCAGGCAGCGCTGTCCTTGAGCGCGGAGTCCTCCTGGGCGGCGGTAGGTGTGCAGGCGGGACGACTCTTGAGGGGAAGGCTCTGCAGCCCCTCCTTCTCCACCTGGACCCAGACTCGTGGGTGCGGGCGTGACTGAAGTTCCCAATCCCGGGCGGGACCGCTTCGCCAGTGGGACAGCTGGGACCCGCACAGCGACACCTGGTCAGCCACGTGGCACAGAGGAGGGGCGGGGACAGGGCGGGCACAGCGTTAGGAGCTCGCTGTCCTGGGAGCAGGTGAGGGCTGACACCGCTGGTGGGAGCGCCCAGGGTGGTCTGGGGGCGACTCCTCTTCCCTGAGGACCTCTGTCCCGTAGAAGGGGGCCAGGCGTGGGTCACGTTTGCCCCTGCTCAGGTACACCCACCCCCCTTCCCAGTCACCTGGCGTGCTTGCACGCGGGCACTCGGACACGCGTGCCTCCAGCAGGCTCAGAGCTTGGCACGGGCCTGTGGGTGGAGGGGAGTGGGCCGCGCCACAGCGGGTTCGGACTCGCGTAGTAGGCGTGCGCCGACCGAGACGCGAGGGGTGTTGGGCTCCGGCTGCAGAGCAAGCCTCCTTAAATCCTGGGGTCCTTTCCGGTGGGCCGAGGGCGCGAGCAGAGGGAATGTGTGCGGATGAGCGCTCCATCTGCGCGCGGGCGGCGGAGCTGAGCTGCGCTGGGGACCTTTCTGAGGTCCCTCCGCGCTCCACTCGTCTCTGCAGCCCACCAAATCCCTGCAGTCTCCCCAGCTTCTCTCGGAGCAGACAGCGACCCCTCCCACCCCCCAACTCTTTCGCTTTGAATACTCAGTGCGCTTCCTCCCTTCCGCCTGTTCTCTGGAGCATATACTCTCGCGGGGCATATTCTTACGTGACCACAAGCTCTACCCCATGTCCATTCTCTCATTCTCCCTTTTCTTCCTCCTTCCGAAGGGTCGGGAGCCCGTCTCATTTCCAGCCCTCTGCTGGGGACAGGGGCATACAGAGCTAGGCACAAGGTCCTTGCTCCAACGACAGCTGAATCTAGTGACAAGGGAGGGTGCTACTCCTCTGATGAGAACCGAGCCCTGATAATGATGCCGTCATCCTTTTCTTACCCACCCTCTCACTCCCCGCCTCTTTCTGACCCTGCTCCAGAGGGACCCCCCGAGACAACTTCCTGACCATCCCTCCCACTCTGCTCATAGTCCAGTCCTATATTCACTCACCACCTGGGACCAGTTCTAGGGAGCGGTGGTGCCCCCACCCTGGACAAAGAGGTTCAGAAGATGCGAGAGGATTGTGACACGGTGTGCTCAAGGGCTGGGCCGCTGGCTCACATTCTCACCCCCTCCAAATGAAGGTCAAGGAAGAAGGAGAGCACTGGGGGGCAGCTGTGGCTTTAGGGCAGCACAATTTAAGCACAGGGAGCCTCTGAAGGATGAATGGGATCTATTTGGGTACCGAAGAGGGAGGGGGATGAGTTTACAGATGAGGTAGAACAAGGTTGCTTTCTCAGCCAGGCCACCAACTGGCATAGAGGAAGGATGGGTGATTAGGAGGGAGGGAAGGGGGAGCCAGCCTGACTGAGGATGATGTTTACCTTCCAGAGAGGTCTCCCCACTCAGACCACCAGGACCCCTGTTTCCACAAGAATGGCCCAGATGTCTCCGGTGCAGGAACTCTTCCATGAGGCAGCCCAGCAGGTAGGCCTGGGTGGTGTGGGGGACTGGCGAGACCCACCCATGAACAAAGAGTCATCAGACAGGAAATGGAATGCAAATATTATAGTGCACTATTTTAGAAGTAAGTATCTCAGACGTTTATTTTAGTATTTCAGCATAATTGAGAAGATATTAGAGCCAACTCTTAACCATCTATGCAGACTCTTTTCTTTGCTATTATTTGTAGTGGATTTTTAATCCTGGTCTCTTCCCACCCCCACCCCCACCCCCACCATGGAGATTTTCCATGAACAGAGTAAGGACTCAGATAATATGAACTTTTAATATTGAATTAAACCAATGTAAGAAGGAAAATTTGTTTCTGAAAAATTCATATATGCTGATGTCAAATGAATTTCTGGATTCCCTGGTGTCTGCAGGGTCTTTTTTTCCTTTGTCCTCTTCCTGTTGATCACTAGTTATAGGAAATGTTCTTGGTAGCTGTGGAGTTGAAGTGGCTCTCCCCGGAAATTGTCAACCCCTTTAAAAAAGTGCTGAAGCGTTTATCAGGAAAGTCCTGTTTCCAGTGTCTTGTCTGTTGGTTAACGGCCGCTCAGCCTTGATGTTTTCTCTGCCCCTCGGGTTTCTCTCACACTTTCGAGTGCGGGCAGGAGGTTTTCTGAGATTGAAATAGGGGGGATGAGCCCCCCAAGAGGGGAGAGAGTCAACTGAAGGCCCAACCCAATAGCAAGAGCAAGGTCTAAAATGGGGGGTCCTGGGCGAAGGGACAGAGGCTGGTGAGGGGCTCAAGGTTGGTGGGGGAATCCAGACTGGTGGGGTACCCTCCCCTCACGGATGTGAGTCCGTGTGAGAAATGCAGCATGACAACAGCAGGCGGGTGGTGGGTGCCCCTCTCCCTGCAGGCCCAGAGCTGTCAATGCTGCTCCTCACACAGAGCCCTGGAGGCAGTCAAGCTGCATAGACATGAGTGACTGGAGACTTGGAACGGCTCTTCACAGACATTTCAGAGCGTTTGCCCAGAGCCGTTCACTCCTGGCTGACGAGGCCTGTGGCCTCATTCTCAGTAGGGCCGAGGACCCTTAGAAAGACTTGATTTGTCAGGGGTCTTACATTTTATTTAGCTTGCCCAGTCTCCCACCATACTTCCCATGCATTTCCTCTGGGTGTGTAAGACTGGATATGAGTGTTTATGCACTTAACACGTGTTGTGGACTCCTTCCTCAGCAATGGGTTCTGTGTCAAGTGTGAAGAAGACACTCGGGTGGAAAACACGAGGCCCTTGTGCCCAGGGATTCCAAAAAGGGAAACAAAGAAGACATTTTTGGTTCATCTCTGAGGCAGGGGTCTGTTAAGGCTCAGTTGTAATGCTCTCTGCCCTGTTCAAAGCCTGCAGTGGCTCCCCGTGCCCACCACCTGGTGTTCAAACTCCTTAGCTCAGGCCTGTGCTGTCCAGCTTGACCTGAGTCCCCAGCGTGTTCCTCTTTGGGCCCCACCTTCCAGCCGAAGCTCTTCATTCCGCAGACCCTGTGCTTATATCTTCGCCTAGGTTGGTCTTTGCTGCTACTTCTCACTGAATTCATTTGTCACCAGAGCCCTCCAAGTGCCTAAAGCAGTGCCAGGCATCTAAGCGGACAATAAGTGTTAGCTGACTGAGCAAAGGAACAAGTGACAGAGAACCACAATGCAAGTTAGATTGCTGTAAGTGCCCTAAGAGACTTGGCTTTTTAAAATGTGGTGGATGCGAATGCCCCTGTGTGGCCGCCTTCTCCCTCTCCCTCCCCTTCAATCTCCAAACATTGAGGGGCTGAACAACATTCAATGTCAAGGCCTTTGGTGTTCACAATCTAGACTCATTTGAAATCCATCCTTTTTTCTCCGTGTCCTCTGCACTTTGTCCAACGTACCATTTCTTGCCTGCATTATTCATACCTTCCTAACTTCTTTCTTCACCTTGCAGTTCTTTCTCTATTAAAGTGACCTTTTTTTCCTAAAAAGATTTTATTTATTTATTTTTAGAGAGGGGAAGGGAAGGAGAAGAGGAGGAGAGAAATATCAATATGTGGTTGCCTCTCACACGCCCCCTACTGGGGACCTGGACCGCAACCCAGGCATGTGCCCTGACTGGGAATCGAACTGATGACCCTTTGGTTTGTAGCCTGTGCTCAATCCACTGAGCCACACCAGCCAGGGCTAAAGTGATCTTTTTCTAAAGCATACATTTGTGCATTTGACTCCTCTGCTTGACGCCTCTCCATGCTTTCACACTGCCTTCACAGTTCATTTCCAGCTCCTTCTCTTGGTGCCTAAAGCCCTCGGGTCTCACCGACCGCCCCGCTCCCTTAGCAGGCTCTATCAATACACTTACCATGGAGCACTGAAATGAGCTCTTTCTCTGCTATCTTCCTCACGGATGTGAACTCTGCCAGTTCAGGGTCATGTCTTATTCATTTTTGTGCCCTCACTACGGGCCCCGAGTGCTCAGCATGTAGAAGATGCTCAGTCAGTGTTGGTTGGTTCCACGCACCTGGCCTTGCCTGGCTAGGGACCGGGGCAGTGCCACGTGCAGTGTTGGTGGACGTAGAACAAATGGTCAAGTTGGGAAGCACATCCCAGGCCGAGAGGGTAAGGAAGTGTTAATAACTACCAGCTGGTGGGCAGTTGTGTGCTGAATGTCCAGTGTGTGTTGCCTCATCTCATCTTCACACCAGCGTTCTGAAGAAGACAGCACTGTTCTGGCGGGACGGATGAAAAACCGGGGCACTAGGAGCCCAGGTCTAAGCTTTAACCCTCTCTCCTGTGTGTCTCCTGCCTTGCTGGTGTGAACGAAGCCGCCCAGACGGCAAACCCGAGGCCTATGGGGGGACCGGAGACCAGGGTGGGCGGCTAACATGTTTGAAGCTGAACTCTGGGAGTGCCTGGCCCTCGAGGACTTTCCCATGAACCTTGTTTCCCTCTTGAATAGGTTTAAAAAAGTTTTAATACAACATTGGAAAAAGATTTGGGAATCTTGAGGAGGGGAATTATATATATACACTATATTATGTGACATTGCCAACCAGCCATGTAGCCAGGAAGGACTTTGAACACTGGCTCCCATTTTCACATGGAAATGGCTGTGAACTTTTTATCAGACTCAGAAAGATTTATTAATTTACTTACTTAGGCATGTATGTATGTGTTTTTGTTGTTCAGTTACGGTTGTCCCAATTTTTCCCTCGTTGCTCTCCCCTGCTCCGCCCACCCTCCAAGTCAATCCCCACCTTGTAGTCCATGTCCATGGGTCCTTTACACATGTTCCTTGACCAGACCCTTCCATGTCTTTCCCCGTTACCACCCTCCCCCCTCCCCTCTGGTCACTGCCAGCTTGTTCTTTAATTCCAAGGCTCCGGTTCTATTTTGCTCATTTGTTTGTTTTGTTCAGTGGGTTCCTCTTATAGGTGAGATCATGTGGTATTTGTCTTTCACCACCTGGCTTATTTCACTTAGCATAATGCTCTCCAGTTCCATAAAAATATGGAACGTTCACGAATTTGCATGTCTTCCTTGCGTGGGGGCCATGCCAGTCTCTCTGCATCGTTCCTATTTTAGCATATGTGCTGCCAAAGGGAGCGCCCCCCTGATCTTTGTCTAGTTTCACTCCAGTCTTGGGAGTCAGGGACGCTGCTGAGAGCTTTGGGGCCTGAAGAGCATGGGGTTAGAAGGCAGTGCCCAGTGGGAAGAGGCCTGGTGGGTGTTATGCTAGCCCCATCAATTCAGATCTGCTCTTTTTGGTCACTGCGACAGGAAAGTAGCTGTCAGGAAATCTGGCCATCGGGGGGATGCTTGTGAGTTAGGTGGAGAGGTGAATGAATGGGTTCTTGGTTTGGCTTTGCTACTCTCAGGACCAGCTGTGTGTGTATAAGCTTCCGCACCTATAAAATGGCTACAGGAATAGAGCCCACAGTGGAGATTACAAAGATTAAAAGAGATAATTCACGTCAATATTTAGTATAGTGCTTGTTCAACAGTAAGTATTCAGTAAATGTTGGCTAATAATAAACTAAGGTAGGGAGCATGTATTTGGTCCACGTATGAGGTAGTGATATAAATGATCATAGGGTTCAGTTGGCAAATAAATGGATGACTCAGCACAGCAAATTCAAGTAGAACACTCAGGGCAGGAGTCCCCAATCCAAAGGGATTCCAGTGGCCAAAACCAGAATGTGGGATGTTGTCCAGGACAACCTGCTGGGTGGGCAGTCCATTGAGGAGGCTGGGATATTTTCTAGGCCTAGATAAGTCCAGAGTAGTTTAGGAGTGTGTGCATGTGTGTGTGTGTGTGTTTGAGGACCTGCTGAACTTGTGGCAAGTATGAATCTTGCTCCAGGAGCCTCTGTCCTCAGGTGCTTTGCAGATACTTGGTTGGTTTGGCGGTGGACTTGAACCTGGGAACCTGGGTTCCAAATTCTGGCTGTGCCACTAGATGTGCTGGACCCTTGGACAAGTTACTCAAGGGCTCCCAGTCTGTTTTCACAACTGTGAGGGGGGCTGAGTGAACCTGACTGCCAGAGTTTTTATGCTGCGTGCTGAAGGACCTGGCCCGGTGTGGCTGTCACAGGGTAGGCACTCAGCACAATGCATGTGCAGTGACTGGGTGAAGCAGATGTGACATTGAAGCCCAGCAGAGCAGGCTATTGGTGAGCACGGGGCTGGAAGGCTAAGGAGCAGCTGGTGCCTGAGGGGAGTGAGTGAAAGGCTAATGATCTTAGACTCCACGCTTGTCTCTGCCAGTCACTGGACAGAGAGGACTGTGATGGTGTGTCAGGAAGATGAAGCTGGCAGCAGAAAGCAGGTAGCCTGACACAGAGGGAGGTGGCACACAGACATGCTGTGGGACTTCTGTAGTCCAGCAGGATCAGGTGCTTTGAGCATGGGTAATAGTGAGGAAATTCAGCTCAGCTTGCTTGCTTGCTTATTTATTTGTTTGTTTGTTTGTTTCCTTACCCTAGGACATGCTTATTGATTTCAGAGAGAGGGAAAGGGAAGGAGAGAGAGAGAGAGGGAGAGAAATGTTGATGGGAGAGTGAAACATCCATCGTTTGCCTCTTGCACTGCCCGTGACCGGGACCCAAACCTGCAATCTAGGCATGTATCCTGACTGGGAACTGAACCCACGAACTTGTGGTTTACGGGATGATGATCCAACCAACTGAGCCACACCAGCCAGGGCTCAGCTTATGTTTTGAGTGCCTGTTCTTGCCAGGATCTCCAGCTACTGCTAGAGATATTAAAACTGACATCTCTTAATCACTATGGAGTAAGGAATATCTCCAACTAGTCTGAAGCTTTGTTTTCCTTCTCCCAGAGTTGGATGGTGTTCAGAGAAACTTAAAGGGAAGCTGTGTCATGCTAAGGCGTGAGAACAAGTCACCAGAAACTGCAGGTTCGCGAGTGTGAGTGACTCATATTCTTTCCTCTGCATCCGGCTTTCCTCCAGAGGCTTGAGCTGCAGCTGAAGTAGGTCCATGAGGACTCTTTTCTAGGAAGCCTGCGGGGTAACATCTGACTGGCCTGAGCTAATTACCCTCCAAAAATTTCAGTGCAGACCCAGGGAGTGGGTTCCCATCAGAGCCATGACATCTGGGCCAGGTGTGGGAGGAGGTGTGTCCAGATTGGCTTCCAGGCTGTGGCCCACTTCCGACCCTGCACCTAGCATTGCCTGAGGTCCTGCCCTGCCTCTCCCTTCTCTGTCCTCTCCTCCTCTGATGCGCTCTGTCTGTCATCTCCTCAGTTCAGGGCCTTACCTAGGTTAGCTTAGTGAGGGTAAGAGAGTCTGGTCAAGTAGCACGGGCAAGAGAGGCAGATAGAAATGAACATGTCTAGAGACACAGGTCCTTAGAGCTCCTTTGGCCCGGTCCCCTTGCTCGCCGCATCAAGAAACAAGCCCAGAGATGTTGAGTGAGTTGCCCAAAGACACATGCAAACAGTGGCAGAGCCAGACTAACCTGAGACCTCACACTACAGCTCCGGGTGGATCTTAATGCATCCAATCTGTAGGTGAAAATGTAAATTTGAGCACTGGTGTCAGGCTTCGTTGCAAAAGCTTTGCTCTCATTTTCTGCATCCTCCTTAGCCAATGTACAGTTAAGAACTGACTTGTTTTTGCTCTGCATTTTCCAGGCCTGTTTTAGCATCTTTAAAAAGCCAATATGCAAAGCGAGCCTTAGCAGCCACATGCAAGGTAAAAGCATATCGCCTTATTAGTATGCAGACAAGTGAATGCACCTGAGGAGAAAAGGGAACTTAAAACCAGACTATCTTGTCAGCCCCTCCTTTTACAGACAAGAAAACCGGGGCCCAGAATGCTGGCGGGGAAGAGAAGGGCCGACATCTGGGGTTTCTGGAGCCGCGAGTTCTCTCGCCTGCCAGGTTGTTGTAGAGCATGAAGCTTATACGACTTGTATGGATTGTCTTTAGTGAAAGTTACACACACGAAGTTAGGTGTAATCTCTGGGAGGAACCCAGTGCAAGTGAAAGGTCTTGAAGCTTAAATTTTTAGCTTCACCGCAGAAACCACCAGTGGCAGCTTCTGGAGGTGACAGAAGGAAAGAAGCTCATGGCCCTGGAATCTGGGAGGGAAGAGGGGACAGACGCTGTTCTCAGGTGTCAGTGGAGTCTGAGGCTTTGACGTGGGCACTGCCACCCATTCCTGCTCTTTCTTCCTTGTCTTCCCCCTTTCCCTTTCGCATCCCTGTTTGTTACTTAACCTAGGAGTTCAGTCCTGAAAATGGCAACTGGGCTGACAAAGCTGCATGTTTGTAAAAAGTGGGATGGAGCCATTTTTCTGGGTGAAGGTGCCCTAGAACCTGGAGTGAAAGTGGTTCTTCACTGAAATGAATGAGATGGGATTCAGTCTCGTTCGTGCCCGAGGACATGCATGTATAGAGGTGACCGAGTGGTGACATGGAGAGGTTGATGCCGTCGAAAGCATTTCCTACTTGCATTTCCCGAGAGAAGGGGGAGTGCCGCACACACAGGGCCAGAGGGGCAGCCTCAGGTTCTGGTTGGGGGCAGAAGCTGGAGCGAGAGGAAGGCCTGGGCGTGAGCCTTCACCGGACTTTCCGTGGGAAAGGCAGCGCAGAACAGGTTAGGATTGGCGAGTCTGGATAGTTCTGGCAGGTCTTAGGCTAAAGGGGTGGTTTCCAGGTGCCTGGTGCACGGCCCTGGGACAATTTAGGGCGGGGTTGTACTGCCTTGGTGTGTCGAGTTACATAAGGGGGAGATTTGGGGTATAGATTTGGAACTGGCTGGTTTGCGCATGAAAGAGATGCTCCTGGTCAGCCTGTTGCTATTGCTACGAATTGGTTAACCCTGAGAGGGTCGATCTCCTTAGCCAGCAAGATTTTTTAAATGTTACAATATCATAAGATAAAAAACAAACAAAAGTATGATGAATGCATTCAACCTATCTGAGTAAATGGGCTAGGTGACTTGAAAACTTCTTACTGCCATAGGATACATTTCTTCCATGGCCGGATATAGAAAAATACAGTCCTGGCCACGATTTATAGCTGGGGTTTGCAAAGACAGCTTAAAGACTCTGAAGCACCACTATTCTTGTAATTTGAGTAAGGGTCCACTAGGTGGTGCTCAGCCTCTGGTCCGGCCTCACTGAACACCCTGGCTTTTTCTATCAGGGTGGATAACTGAGTTTTAGCTTATTTTTTTCATTCATTTTATACTTTCTCCGATCAAAATATATCTCGTCAGGGTAACGGTTTAAATGCTAGATAGTTGTATACTCAGAGGACAATGTCAAATAATTATAATAAGTTTTTTAAAAAATAGACTTTCCTGAGTATACTTTCAGTTCAATGGCTCTTTTTGCTCTTAAGTCATTATCATGTATGATATAATCTGATTCTTAAAATTGTGTTCTTTTTTTCCCTTCTGAGTTTAAAACCTGAATCTAAAGACTGTAGTGGTGTGCGTTAGAATAAGTTGGCGTGAAAAGTCTTTGGAGGTAGCACCTATTCACACCTCCACACATTTCTAATAGGATGATGCTTGGTAGTTTCCAGTCTCCAGAGAAAGGTCCTATTTATGTTTCCTTTGTTTTGTTTTGGTGTTTGAGTGTTTACTTCTTCACATGAACAGGCCTAAAGAAAGAGTAAAAGATAGTAGAGTAAAAACCACCGGTCTGTGTAAAAAGATCTAGTGTTCTTTTCTTGGTCTCCAGACAGCTTGTAAATCTCACTTGCTTTCTGCAGCAGTTAGAGAGTTCAGGTGCTAACTGATGAACTTGAGGCAGTGGTGGCCCAGCAATCCGCACTCCACCAGAAACAGTTATGTCTGATCCAGATGGTAAGTTCGCTCTCATGTGAATCCCAGTGTTCACAGGATTTACCTTAGAAAGCCGTGGCTCATTTTGAGTAACTTTTCCTTTTTATTTTAGGCAATTATCGGTAAAGAACAATGAAAACCCAAAGCAAGTTCTAATTTTAAAAAAGATACACAAATTTTAATGACAGACATTAATTTTACAAAGGGCTTCTCTATCATTATTTGCTTATGTAACACATTTAAAATGGGATTTAAATCACAGACACCTTTTTGTGAAATCATCCACCGCTTAAATGAAGTTGAGTTTTGAACAGATGACTAACTCTAGGTCAGCATTCTATTTTTTAAATGTTTCTAATAATGTGATCATTTGAATATTTTTAAATAAAAATAAGTTACTGTCTTTATTATAGAAGTACTCCATGCATGCAGTAAAAAAAACATCAAACACTGGATGACAGGAAATGAGATCTTTCTTCCCCTTTTTCCACCCCCATTCCCAGGAGACAGTCACTGCCAGTGGTTTTTGAGTTTTGTTTTCCCTTGTAGTGATGGTTATAACTTTAAGTAATATATTTATACCCCAATTTCTTGACCAAATCACCAACTTATTATCAGTTCAGTAATCGCTCCCTGAAATGAAGAAAGGATATTGGTATATTTACACTTTTTTCCATTTTCTCACTTCATTTCTAATTTTTTTAGTTGGATTATTATTTCTACATTGTCAAGGTTTATAAAATTTACATTTTTCTGCAATTATAATGAATATTTCTGTTAATTGTAGTTGGTTATAAAGTTTTTTAAATCTATAAATAGAGTGTGTGTGTCCAAGTGAGTAACCAGGTGACATTTCGGGCTCACGAAAGAGAAAACATGCGCTTGTCATCGAAGCTTTGCTGCTTCTGCGCAACAGGATCTTCACGCCTCTCCTTTAGTTCTTGTAGTTCTTACACAGCTACTGCTGTTTCTGACGTGCTGTGTCGCCTTTTTCTGGTGATTCTGTGGTCCTTTGGGGAACAGTAGTTTTGTTTCATACATGAATTAGTGGTGGTAACTTACTCTTTCCTTTTCTAACTGCAGAAGTGTGGGAGGCCAATCTTTTTTCCTGTACTTCGAAAACAGTATTTTGCAATAGATCAAATGCAGAAGTGGATGTGAGAATCCAGTTGTCTTCTGTCAGGCCAGACAGTGAAAAGATTTGCAAAATGTGTAATAGGCCTCTGTTTTTATTAAACGTTTTTGGGTTTTTTTTGGAAAGTAGTTCTTTTTCATGGAAATATGTCATTTTTTGAAACAGATAATGGGCTTATTACCGTATTTAAATGATTAATATATATTTTAAAATATCTCCCTTTAAGTTTCTAAAGTAGTAAATATTGATCGGTATAACACACATAAACAGCAGCTCTTCGGAGTCCTCAACAATTTTAAGAACATAAAGGGGCCTTGAGACCAAAGAGTGTGAGAATGGGCGCTCTAGGGATTAAGTATGCGTTTTCAACTTTGAAGGGTTTAGTCAGAGTTGCTGTTTTACCCCTTCCCTGTGAAATGTAGGCCCTGGGCGGTCACACAGGCCCGTCACACCCTTCTCCCCACCTTTTATTCTCTCTGCGCCACGTGCCGGATAGAGCCTGCGCAATAACGCCCATCCGCGTCCGCTTCTAGGACCCACAGCCTCTGAGCCTGGAGCTTCCCGGGCGCCTGGGAGGACAGCTCTTCTCCCCTTACCCCAAACCCATTTGCAGGAATTTCTCCAAATGTCTGATCTGCTGGTAGCACTTGTTTTTTGTTTTTTTTTTTTCTCTTTCTAGTTATACGTATGGTTTCATACTTAAAAAAAAATCTTTTCTATCATTTTCACGGTAATTTGGAAGTTAGAAAAGTGCTAGGTATGTTGGTTGCTACTGGGGTGTCTTACAGACGGACCCTCTAAGTAAACAGAGAGAAATACGATATAAATATGCACATTCACATTTATTGAGCTCTCTATCTTTCTATATGTATTAAAAACTGGAAACTTACACTGATATCTCTAATTCCAATTCATCACCCCAGGATTTACTCTTTTATTCTTTTCTCCTTCCTTGGTTGTAACCCTTCTCCAGCAGCAAGAAACTTGACCCCCATTCAGTGTACAGGGGCGGGCACAGCAGCTTTACAGCTTCGAGTACGAGAAACACAGTTCTTTCTTGTATTGTTGCTATTATTATTATTTTTAAAATGTTTTTTATTGATTCTGCTGTTACAGTTGTCCCATTCCCCCCCTTTATTCCCCTCTGCCCTGCACCCCCCTCCCACCATCATTCCCCCACCTTAGTTCATGTTCATGAGTCGTACATGTAAGTTCTTTGGCTTCTACATTTCCTATACTGTTCTTAACCTCCCCCTGTCTATCTTCTATCTACCATTTATGCTTCTTATTCCCTGTACCTTTTCCCCTCTCTCCCCACCCACCCCCCTGATGATAACCCTCCCTGTGATCTCCATTTCTGTGATTCTGTTCCTGTTCTAGTT